>JAEIIM010064743.1:0-10567 GCA_018874515.1 Drosophila greeni | reverse complement strand
ACGAGGATTGCCCGTCGTCAAAGCTGAACCTGCGAGCATGCAAATTGCAAGTCTCCCTCTTGCCTTTATGGCCCGTGTCCTGGCTGAGCCGAATGTGACCACAGGCACCTGTTGCACACTCGGAGAGGTTCATCGGAATTTCGAGTTCTCACGTGTGGGAAAAGTTGTGCCAGAGTCCAACCAATGGTTATAATTGATGGCTGCCAAATGGTTTATACTACGCAATCCCTGGCCAGGGAGTGTGCGTGATTCGCGGGCTGAATCAGAGAATCAGAAACGGAAACAGACGGCAAGAGGTGGGGGAGGACCCGGCCAGGTCTGACCCAATTTCAGCCAAAGGAGCTAGGAGCCCGCTCGGACTAATCCTGACAATGCCAAATGACCTTTGGCTATTTTTAAAGCACCGCCAGCCAGCGGAACGTCGCAGCCCCATTTAAATATGCTAATCAGTGGGGCCAGTGGGCCAGCGGCGATGCCAGGACACTCGCATAATTACAGCTGCAGATTTATGACGTTTTAATTGCTGCTACACGGCCCAGTCACGCCACGGGGCGTATACGTAATGCAATAAACAAGAATGCACCATTATGTTAACCACCAAGCCGACAAGGTCAACCGCAAGCCGGGAATTCGATTAGCTTCAACTGCACTAGCTCTAAGGTTTTTATTAGCAGGCAATGCTGACCCAGGTGCAGTCAGGATATCATGGATATTATATTTTTGACTTTAAAAATGAGAAAAATCGGGCTTAAAAACTTTAAAGTGTCTTCTTTGTTGTTCAGATTTAATGCTGACTTTACTGCATATATTAAAACTTTAAAACGGTCAGAAAAAGGCCACGTTATGTCCTGTTTAAAACATCGTCTTCCTATATACCTCTTAAGGATAGGTTTTCCTGGCTTAAGGAAATAAAGAACCTTTTAGTAGAACAAAATTAGGTCAGTCTTTGCACGGTTCCTCTTGCTTTACTTTATTCTTATTTTTAAGAGAATATAAATATTCTATTTAATCAAGAAATGGTCTTTAAGACCTTTAACTAGATTTTAAGAGTCCTGATAAATTAGTTTTCAAAGGAAAATTATTCTCACTTGTACTATATAATAAGTACCGATTTCTTAAACAAAACTCGGGGCTCCTGAACTGGAACTTCTGCCCTATAAGACCTTTTGTATTATTAATTATAAACCTCTTACCCATCGCTGCTTTTCCAGTCGTAGGCAATCGCCATTATTGGGTTTCCTGTTTTCGGGGCTCTGCGCACTTTAATTAAACATTAAATGAGTCTGCACTTCGGGAGGAGACGGGCACACACACACATCCTTGGCCCGTGGCCAGTTCCTGGCCCGAAAGGCGCCATTCAAGCGCAGCTCGCCGAACCACAACTTGACCGCTCAGATCGTAAATCCCAACTGAAAAGGTGGCTCCTACAGCGCAGTGTGTGCCCCAAGAAGTTAGCCAGTTTTTCGCACGCCAACTTTCCGACACTCGCACACACACCTTCGCCGTGCCGTGCCTCCAACTCCATTGCGCTTCTGCTCCGCCGACATTTTCCCACGACACGACGACTGACTTGAGGTGTCACTGCGGGGGGATAACAGCGAAGGCTTGGGCGGTAATGAAAGGATTCCATTCGGGGCTCTAAAAGCTGTTACATGCAATGGGGCTCCAGCTGGCGCTCCTCCCTTGCAGCTGCAGTTGATTTGAATATGAAATGGTGTTTTGATCTGGATTTCGGCCACCCGCTGCAGCTGTCAGAGTTGAGTTGAGTTCCTTAACCCAGTTCGCGGCGTTTTGACGCCTCGCTAATGAAACCGTGCTTATTGGGGGCTTCCACCCGGCCAAAGAGCCCATTTTGCCTGATTTACTCGCCTCTTAACGATTTCATTTCGCGACGCGCGCGGTCTCCATCATGATAATAATTTCCTTTCCTGGCACGCAACTCCTCCGGCCGGGGTACAAGTACATGGCTTTCAATTGTCATGAGCAGCGGGTGGCTTCCGGGGCTGCGGACCGCCGACTGCGGACTGTGGATGCCGGTCAAGGCCAAATCAATTCCCCAGCAGCGTCGGAAATGCTGGCTGACAGAGTGTTGTTGGGAATCGGTTTGAATTGGATTAGATTGGGTGGAAGGAAGTCTACTTTTTTAGTTTATTGCGTCTACAGCTATGCTAACTAACTTGTGTGAGTGTTGTGCGGGGAGATCTCAGACCTTGGAGAGACCCTCCCAACGATCGGGAACAGTGAGGAAGTAGCGATCCATTGCATCGATGAAGCGCAGCTTGTAGCGTTCGGGATTGACCACCGTGGGATCTTTGCCCTTGCCGCCCAGGATGCCCGAGCCCTTGATGATGGACTCCACGCGCTTGTCCAAAGTAAAGGTGCGTATGTAATCTGATATGGAAATATGGGTTTTTAGTGGGTACTGAACATTACGAACCTCTCAGGCCTTACCTATAATGCCCAGAACTAGCAAATTGTTCTTCTTGTCCAAGCCCACCAGCATCGAGTAGTCCATGACCGCATTTCGCTCCAGGAAAGACGAGTCCCGCTGAATGGCGTCCCTTAGCACGGTCTTGCTATGCGACAGCACATACAGAGGTTTTGACCAGGACACTGCAAAGACGGGGTTAGAAATCAGTATTTATTCAGTATCATTCGCACAAATAACCACTCACTTTGCACCAGATTCTCATCTAGGAGAACGATTTCGCCCTGCTGAGTGGTGGGATCCACTAAGCGATTCCTCTCGGAGCCCTTCAGATCGAATTTCTTTTCGATTTCGCAGCCGTAGAACAGATTCTCCATGACCATCACCGAGCGTTCCACCGTAGAGCTGGTAAGGATAGGGATTTAGTTATTCTATATTTATATTTAGTTGTAAAACCTACTCCTTTGTCTTTACGCTAATTTTAAAGACTCCAAAGATCTTGGCCAGCAGCGTGGGCAGTTGCTGCTGCTGACAACGGTCTATGTACTCGAAGTACTTCGGGGCAAAGGGCTCAAAGATGCTCATGTCCTTGGAGTTCATTTCCTTGAGCACGAAGCGGTCATCTTCGAAAGAAATCATAAATAAGCAGATATAGTTCGGGGAGATGAGAAAACTCACCCAAAGTCTTGGAGAAGCGTGATCCTGACTTGCCGCCCCTTGCCTCCCACTGGACGCTGTTACACAGGCTGCGGGCCAGCGCGACCCTGGACTCCTCCTCCAGATCCGTTGCCTCCTCCGCTGGGCGTGGACCGCCAACATCGCTGGGCTTGCGCACCAGCTCCATTTCGGAGCCCGTTCGACTCTGTGAGATTCTCAGCTCCTCGCGCATCTTGCTCTTCTCCAGCCGCCGATACAGCGACCTGTCCAGCTTGGGCGGCTTCAAGCTCTTCGCGCGCATCGCATCGAACTCGCGGGCAAAGTAGATCTTGCACTGAAACTGGCAGCCATTGTCCTGGAAGGCCAAAGTGACATGCGGACTCGGTGGCTGCTTGGTGCGTTCCTTGCTCTTCTCCTCGGCCTCGGCGGCAGCAGCACCAGCTTGGGGCGTGCCTGTGGCTCCAGGAGCCGCGCTCGTGTTGCTGGAGGTGCGTGAAATGCTGGGACTGTCCTCGGCATCGCTCTGGTTCTCCGTCAGCACGATCTTCCGCTTCAGTTGGGGACTTGAGTGGGCGGCGGTAGCGGCGGAGGAGGAGGACGCAGCGGCAGCCGCGTTGCAGTTGAGCTCCACCTCCTCCTTGGCCTTCTGGTACTCCGCCGAGGTCAAGCTGTAGGCAATCACCGAGCTCAGGTCGTTCTCGCGGACATGGATGGGAATGCTGCCCGGGGGCAGGGTCAGATGCTCCTGAGCGGAGAAGGGAGACTGCAAGGGATTGACCTGATTCGTCGACGGCAGCAGCTGGGTGAGAATCTTCCGGATGGACTTCTTATCCGAGTACACGTTCACCGTGGAGGCAAGCAGCTGGTCAATGGAGAACTTCTTCTCCGAAACGGACTGAGCGCTGGCCAGGTTGGTCTCCGTATCCTCGCTCGGACACTCGAGGGGATCATTCTCCCTCGCCAGACTAGAGCTGGCGGATTTCGAGGCATCGGGAGCACTGGAAACACCCGAGTCCGGCCTCAGTTCCTCCGTGCAGATGGTCCCCGAGTCGATGTGATGCGCCTGCTTGGCGGACAGCTTGTCGATCTCCTGCAGCCTCGGGCCCCACAGCTCAATGCTCTCCGCCAGAGCCCGCCTGGCCATGGCCAGGGCGTCGCTGGTGTCGTAGGCGGTGGCCCGGCTGTCCGTGAGCAGCGTGTGCACAATCTCGATCTTCTGCTTGAAGATGAACTGGTCGTGGGTGAGCATCGTCTTCAGGTTCTGCACCAGCGGCGTGTTCTCCTCCTCGGTGGCCAGGTCTGCTATCCTCTCGTGGATCCTCGTGTACACCTCGTGCCCTCGCACCGAGAAGTTCTTAATCTCCTCCTGTACCTGGATGCCGGGCAGAGGCTTCGGCAGATCCAACTGCAAGGTCAGCGAGGGGAGATCCGTTTCCCAGACCTCGAGGGGCGTGTACTGGAACTTGGCGCCCACGCCCCGGAAGCTGAAGTGGTGGACGTAGTCGCGGTGCAGCGAGTGCTCGCAGGGAGAGCCGCCCTGCTCGGCGTCCGAAGGAGGGCGTCGCTTGTAGGCATGCCCGTGGAAACGCATCTCCAGGTACTTGGCCAGCGACAGGCACTTGGCGGAGTCGGAGAGCGGTATCGTTGGAGTCGTGGCGTTGCAGATACTGCACCAGGACGTGAAGTAAATGCGCTTGGGGTCGGAGCGCGTGGAGTCCTCCGTGAGGTAGACATGCACACAGCCCAGCGAGTGGACGTAGCGACGTACGTGGCCCAGCATCGGCAGGTTGCACGAGGGGCACATCGAGTTGAACAGGCAGCAGTAGCGCTGCAGGAACTGCTCGAGCATGATGTCGTACTGCCCGTAGAACTTCATGTCCAGCAGCATGGGCAGCTTGCAGAAGGAGGAGACGCCCTTGGGATTGTAGTGAAAGCTGCAGAAGAGCACAGGCAGACGCTGGTGGTTCTGCGGGTCCAGCGCGTCCTTGTACAGCTGCTCCTCGCTCACCTTCTGCGGCCGCTGGATGAGCTCGGCGTTCTTCTTCTTCGGTCGAAGCACTGGGGAATAAGAAAGTGAGATTGGGAAAGATTCTTGGCTGACCTTACTTACTCGGAGCCTTGCCCTTGGGAAAGCGACCGCCGAAGGACCGGAACTCGGCCAGTTTGGTCTGTATATCGCGACTGCTCGCCGGCGCCGTAATCTTCATCTTCACAAAGTCATGGGCCGGCAGGAGCTGCGTCTGCTGGTTCTGGTTCTCCTTGTTCGCGGGCTCTCCCGACCGCCCGCCTGTCTCGCTGTCCCTCACCTCGCTCTCCGGCCTGTCCGCCGTGCGGGACCACTGCTTGGAGAAGTACAGCTCGGCGGGGAAGAGCTTGCGCAGTTTGCACTTGCGTCCCTGCTCCGTTTCCAGGTGGGGCAGCGGGAAGGTCAGGAAGGGACTGACCGACAGGAGCGTAGAGCTCAGAGCCGTGCGGAAACGGTTGTCGTAGCGTGGCTCCACAGCTAGCGCTTGCACCACAGGCGGAGCACAGGGCGAGGTGGACAGAGTCTCCGCCTGCGATGAACGCAGCGGATCCGTAAAGTCAGCCACATTCTCACTGACAATGCTCACGACGATCTTGTCCTCCGACTTGCGCTCGCCGATCGTCGGACGCTTAGCTCGCAGCTCCGCCTCCGTTTCGGGGGTCTTGGGACTCGTCTCCTTGGAGTCAAAGATCGAGGGCTTGGGACTCAGCGGCTGGGCGAACTCGTTCAGCAGGAAGGACATCTCCAAGCGCCAATTGTAGCGGGCAAAGAGCAGCGCCGAAGCCACGCGCTTGACCCTGGTGAGCTCCGCATTGCTGCCGCCCCGCAGGAGGCAGGTGTATCCTCTCGGATTCGTGAGCTTCTCGAAGAACATCAGCGTCTTTCCATTGTAGTTGCGTATGTAGAAGTCGTTGCAGTAGCCCAGCTTGGGCATGGTTATATTCGACTCAATGGAGCTCACGATGTCGCACTGCAGCGTGCGCGACAGCCGCTCCATCACCGACAGCTTCACGTCCAAAACAAGGGTAACGCCGTACGATCTCAGCAGATCCTGGGCAATGCCAGCCACGTTTTTGTGGACCAGTACCACATTCGGGGTGAAGCTCATTATCCGGGCACAGACATTGCGCAGGTACTCCTTCTCCTGCAGCAGGACCGTCTCAATGGTCACAAACTTGCCTTCGATCCGTTCGTAGACAATGGGGCACTGCAGCAGGAGGATGCGCGGGAAGGGCACATGCGTGGCCATGTCCTTGTGGGCCACGTTCTTGGAGAAGGCCACCCCGTGGACAATGGTGGAGTCCTTGCGCCTGCCACCCGGCACCTTCTTGAAGTTCACGTAGTTCCGAATGTCCATCAGATCGTTGGTGCAGTGCTCCGGCTTGAAGTGATTGGCGGCGGTGGAGCAGAGCATCTGCAGCACCTTGTCCCACTCCTGGTCGAGGTGATTGGCCCGCAGAAGCTGGGCCAGCAGCTGCTCCTCGTGCTCGCAGTAGGACTCTAGCAGTTTTGAAGTGGCCGTGGTGAAGCAGAGATCATTCTCCAGCTCGTTCTCCAGCTCCCTTTCCTTCTCCTCGGCCGTGGACTGATCCATGAACTTGGGTGGCTGCGGCTCTGCATGCGAGGCCACCTCGAACTGTGGACTCATTGTGCGCGAGGTGTCCGCGCCGCTGCTGCTCTTGGCAAACTTGTAGTGCAGCGCCGGATCGAAGTCCATCTGCTCGGGATCGGGCACAATGGGCTCGAGGAATCCGGCTGCCAGCATGGCATTCAGAATGGCCACCGCCTGGACTTCATTTGCCGACTTGTTGTTGCTGTTCAGGAACTCGATCAGCCGCTGGCCACAGTTCTGGGCGGGCAGGTCGCGCTGCATCTCCTCGTGCAGGGTGATCAGTGAGTTCGATTGCTGCAGGATGTTCTTGCGGTCATCTATGGAGAGGGTGTTGTAGCTGGTCTGCGAACTGAACCGCTCCTCCTGGTAGCCCACGGAGGTCTTCCTGGATAGCGGAGCCCTCTGCTGCTGCGGATGCTTGGCGTGCGGCGTGGCGCTGTCCTGCACCTCCAGCTTGTTGCTCAAGTGCTGCTGGAGCGCCTGCAGGTCCTGGCCCATCTCCGAGCTGGAGGACTTCAAGAAGGTCAGCACTATCTTGGAGCAGTAGTTGCAGACCTTGAGGTCGCCATCGCAGCGAATGATCATGCCGGGCACCACCTGATTGCAGCACTTGGAGCAGAAGATCTGCCCGCACAGCCGGCAGTGGTGCTTGCGCCGGAACGTGGAGAACTTCTGCGAGCAGTCGTAGCACTCCTTGGCCTTCGAGTCGGGCATCCAGAAGCGTTGCAGCTCGGTGTCTTTGTAGTTGCGAAGATCCTGGAAGAATGTAGGAACGTTTAAATGGTTTGACTACAAGAGGGGTTTTGAGAAAAATGCTTGCTTGTTATTGCCACTAAGCGTTAAGCGTTAAGGGAAATGCAACTTTCACTCACATTGTTGTTTTTTGTGGCCACTATGTTGCTGATGTGCTTGAGCACGTTGGAAACGGTGCGCCCCTGATTCGCTTCGCTGGGCAACGCCTCCAAGCGCTCATTGGCCTCGGAATCCTCAGCGGCAGTGGCGGAACTAGAGGCAACTGTGCTCGTGCTCCTCGACTCGCTGGTGGTCCGCAAGTTCAGCGTGGTGGGGCGACTGACGGAGGTTTCCCCTTCAGCCGTATCAGAGGTAAGCGACTTGTTCTCGCTGAAGAACTGCGATTTGCCCACTTGAACGGCCTGCGAGGAGGCGGCACTGTTGCTGCTGCTCGTGCCGCTGGATATGTCATTGACGGTGTTGTAGCTCTGGTTGTACACATTCTGGATCTTGTTGACGACGCGCCCGAAGAGCGACTCGGGCTTGTCCTCAAAGTTTCGAGCGAATTCGGTGAGTTTGGTGGGTGAGTGCAGGTGCTGGTGGCTAAGGCCGGCTGTGGTGTGGCTACTGTTGCTGCTAGTCATGCTGCAGGACCTGCTGTGGGTGTTGTTGTTGTTGCGGTGCCCAGAGGCTGGTGGGCGAGGCGGTGTCACTCGCCCGCGGACTCACGGTCCTTGGTTAGATAGAAGTGATGTTGAGCTGATCGATCAGGGCCGCATCCGGTGCCAAGGAGCCCAGGGCCAGATCAGTCCACTTTTGCTCCTGCCAAGGCAAAGAACCAATCATAAATCTGCCCAAAAGAGGCCCCGGAAGTGTAAACTCACCTGCTCGCTCACCGTCAGGTGTGAATCACCGCCGTCGGCCTCCGGATCGGGTAGCTTTTCGCGTGGCACTAGAATCTGGTCGAAAGGCAGAACTTCCATGCGCCAAGCATTGTCCACAATGTCCAGCAGCAGATCGTCGATCGGTGCCTGCAACGCACCAAGAGATTAACGCCGAGAAAGCAATGACAACGCCCTCGCTTTCGGAATTACGTCACTCTACGCTAGAATGGGCCAAATACTGGAGACACGGTATTGCGCGTATTTAGATTTATCACAATGGGCGCCTTGATAAGTGCGGCCGAGCTGCGACTAATTACTGTGAAGCGATAATTGGCCACAGGTAACGCAGGCCGAGTGCGAATGCCTATCAGGCAGGCGGCGTATCATTGAACAGGCCCTTTTCCCGATTAAACACCAGCAATTGCCCACTTACCTGGCTATCCATCACTTATGGCAACGTCTTATCTGTGATTCGCCAGCCTCAACTGCCCGCCAATTGTTTGCTTAGTCGCTTTTTCCACTGATTTTGTAAACAATTGGCAAACAATTGTGTTTTGTCCACCAAAACAGCTGCTTAGAGATGGACAGTCACTCACGCGATTAACGCACTATCGATAGTTGCTGCGGGACTATTCGATATCCTTCTGCCTATCGATTCGTCATCGACTTGGCGCCGTTTGAATTTGTTTGGCCTCGTTAAACAAATAAATAAAGGAATCGAACAAATAAATAGCTGAAAAGTCAACAAAATAACAAAACAACTTATTTTTATTTGTGTAACTATTAGTAGGTACTTTATTTATTGGCCATTAGGTATGTTAATGGTGGATATTGGCATCTAAAAGAAGCCAGATATAATGGTTTTCTAAAAATAAAACAAAGTTACCGTCATAATTTGACTGGGTTGCGATTAAGGGTATATCCTGAAGATTTATGATCCATTTGATTTAATAATTTGTCAGTAAATTACATTTTCAAAGCAATGTAAAACTGCAAACTGTACTTTTCGGAGATTTTTCCTAGTAATCTGAAATAAAACTGTATTTTTTAAAAGGTTCATCCGTTATTCCCCAAGTTCTTCGGAGTTTTGACGCCTTAATCCTGTTCTTACACCTCTTTTTAACCTGAAATAAATTAAACTTTCTGTACAAACAATTGATATGTATAAGTCCTGTTTTATAAACGTTAAATGAACGATATTTTCTGCCACATTTCGATCTCGCTGACTGTTCCTGTTGAATAACTGACTAGATGCAGCATAGCGCTCTGCAAAATTCGCTTTCCAACGTCAGCTATGCCGACATCTTGCCAATTTACCAACGGAATCCATGTTCTATGATCGAATGTGGCCTGTAGAACCGAGACATGGCACCGAAAGCGAGTTTGCCACACGAAATCCACGGAAATATTCTCACAGAAGCACACTGAATTGTCGTCTATTACTCGGGCTGTGGTTGTCAATGGCTTTTATCAATGAAACGCTTGTTGTTTTGAAAAGCACTTAACAAGTTTTGGGACTTGGAACTGGACGGGATTGCTGCTGCTGCTGGCTGGCTGGCCTTCTGGCTGCTTTTCTGGCTTTTCGGACAGTAGTAGCAAGTGTAATCCGTCAGCGGTGGAGACTAATTGGCAACTGATTCCGAAGCCGCGCGGCGAGCTCAGCACCACACCTCGGCAATTGAAGAAGTTTCAATTAGTTGGCATTTGACACTAACACACGGAGCGGCTGGCAACGGGGATTGCGGCCCGTTGCCAGCTCACGCACACCATTCCCTCCGAGTGGGGGTGCTGCCCAGGTGAGTGTGTGTGTGTTACCTGTACCTGCGACAGGTAGCAGTCAGTCAGACGCGACTGTGCGCCGCTTAAGCGTTTTTAGCGCAACGCCGTCTGCCCGGAATATTAATGAACTCCCTTTTTGAGACAAAATATGAAATGAAATAAGATTTTTGAGCCGTGCGTCCACGTCCCAGTCGTTGTGGCTTTGGATTCGGATTGGGAATTGGAATTCGGGCCCCAAAAATGCATTGGCCAGGGCCAAACACGGCGCATGCGCAGCGTTAGCCACTTCCGTTCGAGGCTCGAATGGCCTCTGGATGGATGGGATGGAGGATAAGACATCCCTAGATCTTCGCTCCACGATTACCTCGAAGAAGAGAGACTTTGTATACCGCTCTCTATATAGGCTTTACATTACAGATATTTATGCGCGATTATACAAAACAGTCACG
>JAEIIM010064685.1:0-13815 GCA_018874515.1 Drosophila greeni | reverse complement strand
TTACTTAGGATTGGTCATCGACCCAGGAGAACCTGTAACGGACGGGGATCTTAGCCTGCGTGGCATCACAAAGAGCCTTTTCTCAGGCTCAAGTGGATGGCTCGGCTCTTGAGCTGGCCGTCACCGCCTTAACCTAACCTAACCTTGCAATGTAGTCAAGTAATAAAAATAAAATCACATATATTATAGCCCATTAAGTAAATAAGACATCATTTCATGTTCCACTAAAATTCAATTTTAGCATACTTTATTCGAAAAGAAACATTTAAACTGCAACTGAGGGGAATCTCTTGCTCAATTTTGATGGAATACATTTAGTAAAATCGTAGTGCCTTACGAAACTCTTCAAAATACACATTCAAAGTTCTTTTAAAACGCACACAAACAATTTTAAAAACCAGATACACACGTTTTTATTGGTTTTTGCGTTAGCAAAGTTGATAAAGTCGTTACATTTAGGACGGTTACACACATACACACGAAGAATGCAATTTCTGGTAGGGTCACAAACAGTAAAGTTCACAACAACGATTCGAAAAAGCTCAGAAACGACAGAGTTAAGACTAAGACTAGGCTAAGAACTTGCAAAGGTTCGTCCAAACTGCTTAACACGTGCTTCAATCTTGTTCCCAATGAAAAACCTAAGCCTGCAAATAAACCCCTAGACCTCTGCCCCTTAACTTAATTGACGCTCTCCTAAAAACGCACTCAGCTACCAACAACTCGACTAGTTCAAACGCTACCTCTACCTCTAACTCTAGTTCTTCTAAATTTGTTCTCTTTTCTTTTGTCTAGCAGTAAAAAGATTTGGAAAAAACCATTTTGTCGTCTCGTTATTTTTGTATTTTTGGATTAGTCTTAAAAATTGCTAATACTAGTCTGCTAATTCGTCGAAATGCAACCTTGCCTCGCCCAGTGCTCAACTACTATTGATAGTTACGTATACTCAACATGACGTTCGTTCTCGTCTCCGTTTCTGTTTCCGTTCACTCTCCTTCCGCAATTCAAACGTTTCGAAAAAGTCTCGTGTATAGTTTTGAACTTGAATTTAACACTACTTATGATGTCTTTGGCTTCCATTTTTTAGGTTTCGTATGCGATCAACTCTTATAGATACAAATGTAAGAATCGGTAACACGTTTTCAACAGTTATGCCGAAATTTTGGTTATAGGTTTTTGATTAAACATTCTTTGGTTTTTTGATTTGTTCGTATGTGGTTGTGTGTGAGTGAATATCAATTCCCTACAAAAGAGTTGCACTGGTAAAAAATTCAAGTCTAACGATTTGCTTCAATAAATTCCTTGTCCCAATTCGCGGTTTTATGGGAATCAGTTTGGCGGATCAGATGACACTGGTTCTTGTTCTGACTTCAATTAATGAGTACCCTGTTTTTTAACTAATTCCTTAGGTTTAATCGTAAAGTACAGGCTGGAAAGGGTTTTAGGTTGTTAAAATTTAAACTGAAGATTAATAAACATTAATAAATTATATGTGACGCACAAAAAAAAAAAAACAGTTTAAAACTAAGCTGATAAATGTTATTAGGAACTTTCCCAAGACTTTTGAGTAAATAACAAATTAATATCGGCTTTAAGGAAGGATTTCATGAAGGGAGTATTTATGTCTGACCCCTTCGAGCATGTACTGTACTCTGAATGAACTCTCTAGGACTCTACAAAAGATCCTTTAAAAAGTCAGCAGTAGTTTTGGTTCCTTGGGACGCACTTGATCTGGTTAACTGAAGTACTTGAGGCCCGCGATCAGCATAAATTTCTCAATAAATAACTCCGAGTCCAGGACAGCTATGTGAGCCGCCCGACCAATCAGGGTATTAGCCGTGTGGGGCAGAGCGTGATGGACATCGAAGCGGGCCAAGGTCAGTTCTGGCCTGGCTAAGATCGGGGCTATAACATTGTGAACCATTTCCCTGGAAAATAAATATAATTCTCATTCATAAAGGATGTTTATAGGCGTAATCTTTAAGAAGATTACCTATAAATAGTGCCCAGTGTGGAGCTGTCCCGCATGGCAGCCTTGCACAGCTCTAGCCTGGCGGAGTGGGCGGGCACATAACGATCCTGGCTGGAGCCGCAGAGCAGAATGTTCTTGAAGTGATGCAGGGTGCTCCTCTGGCTGAGTCTGTACAGGAAGCTGTTTCGCATGTCGGTCGTGTCCCGCATGCAGAGCTGCAGCAGGGAACCGGATTTCTTCCACTTTTGCATGAACCACATGCCTGGGGAGGGTTAAAGGGTAATTAAGGAACCTTGAGGTTCTTGGGTCTCGTATCCTTACCCATATTGACCAGTCCACTAGTGTTGTAGAGAGTCCCCAAGTGCGGACCCGAAAGCGAGAGGAAGGTGTGCAGCCGCGGCAGCAAAGGACGCATCTGGGGCCTGGCCAAGGCGCTCCTCACAATGATCGTGCCCAGGGAGTGGGCCACGAATGAGATGCGCACGGGATTCAGAGCGCAGCTATCGATATGGTAGAGTATCTCGGTTACCAGCCTAAAAGATAAACCCCAAAAGAGAAGACATTAGATATTCCTATAACTCAAAGTTTAAACCTACCGATCAGTCATGGTGTCAAAGTCCGAGAAGGTGTCTCCCTGGTTCCGTTCCGACATGAGAAACTCAAGGTTCACTCCTGGCAGTCCCAGTTCCAGGTAGGTACGCACCAGCCTTAGGTCCGCCGAGTTGCCGTCCAGCCCATGGACGCAGATCACCAGATGCATGCCGTTGGGGGAGAAGGCGCGGTACTCGTCGCTGATGTAGAAGTAGGGCAGCTCGGAGGCCAGCTGGACGTAGTCCGAGTATATGCTGCCCTGGTACTTGATCTGCTTCCGGAACTCTTCGCGGTACTTCTCAAACTCCAGCAGCGAGATGCTGGGCGGCGCCTCCTGGACAGCGGCGGAGCCCTGTCCCTTTCGCTTATGCTTGCCAGCAGGATGGGAACTGTTGCCCGGTGTCTTGGCCACCCGCACCTGCCCATTGGAGTTCTCCTTGTTTTCGTCCTGTTCCGCGTCCAAACCGTTACTGCCGTTGGCAGCATGTGACTTGCACTGCTGGCTCAACGGATTCGGGAGATTCTGTGGCCTCTTCAGCTCCGCCAAGCTGTGGGATTTCAGTACGGGCTTGTTGGTAAAGATGGCCGGCGTGGAGATCGGTCGCAGGGACTCGTAGATGTGGTACACCGGATTATCGATGGCACCCACCGGCTGGCGCTCCTTGAGCGGCGGCGGCGGCAGATGGCAGGTCACCTGGATCTTGGCCTTGCCACTGGGAGGAAGAGAGCCGGGAAGGGACACTGTGGGAGGAACGGCAACGGTGGCAGGAACAGGAAGAGGTGCCGCGGAGGGGGCTGGCTCTGGTGGCGGATCGCGGAACTCGTCGGGCGGCGGTGGAGCCAAGGCGACCAAGGTCAGCTCCTGTTCTTGGTCCTGGAACTGCTGAGGTGGCGGCAGGCAGACCGCGTCCAGCGGCTGCATGTCCTTCAGGCTGGTGATGTCAAAGTCAGACTTGGACTTTCCCGTGGAGGCGGCAGTCTTGTGGCGATTTCTGCGCGGTGGAGGCTCCATTTCCTCCACCTCCGTGGACTCCCCGTTGGGCAGGTGACGCAGTCTGTCCAGCTGGAAGCGGGAGCGCTCCCTCTTGATGTTTACCGTCACGGAGGACACCTTCTTGTGCACCTCCGGCGGCTGACGGGCTGGGGTCCTACTCTGGCTGGAGGTTCCCACCTGTCTCTTCCGCGTCTTGTGGGGATGCTGCTGCTGGAGTTGCTGCTGCTCCAGGACCTTCTGGAGGCGCAGGCGCAGCTGTTCCCCGTTTAGGCGCGTCTCCATGGCCATGCCCATGCCCAGGTTGAGCTGCGTGTGCCGCTGGCGCTGATTGTTCAGACCCACCGTGCTGGTGATGGTGTCCGGGCTGGAGATGGCCAGAGAGCTTCTCCGGCTACTCACCCAGCCGCTCTCCTCGCTCAGCGAGGAGGTGGAGTTGCTTCGTTGCCGCCTCAACTGAGAATCCGA
This sequence comes from Drosophila greeni, assembly GCA_018874515.1. Taxonomy (NCBI): domain Eukaryota; kingdom Metazoa; phylum Arthropoda; class Insecta; order Diptera; family Drosophilidae; genus Drosophila; species Drosophila greeni. The sequence goes on along the minus strand of JAEIIM010064685.1, from coordinate 9,793 downwards.
ATCGAATTCGGGCGGAGGAGCCAGATTGGGCAGGGACTCGCTGAACCCGCTGGTGTTCGGATCACTGCTGGTGGTGTTGTTGTTGCTCGTGCCATTACCAGTGCCGGTGCCACCGCCAGCGCCCTCGAGGCGGAAGGGCACACTGTTGGAGCTCAGCATCTGGAGCTTCTGCATCATGTCGCTCTCGGAGCTGCTGGACTCCTTCCTGAGTTGGCCCTGGCGCAGCATCTCCTTGATGTCCGACACCCTCACGCGGGCAATCTCCACCGCACGCGGTATCTGCGAGGAGCTGCTCCGCGGCATCGTGGTGTGCTGCGTGGGCGGAGGCGGCGGATACGAGTTCCTCGGCGGCACCATTGACTTGGGCAGCGAGTTGTAACCATTGGTGCACTGCTGCCCCGGCTGAGCCTGCTGTCCCTGTTGCTGCTGAGCTGCGCTGTGCTGCTGCTGCTTGGGGGGATTCAGCAGCTTGATCTCGTGGAGGTAATCGAACTTCCCATAGCGCTGCCGGAACTCACAAATGTTCCTCATCAGATCATCGGCCTGGAGGCGGGGCAACGTGTGGTTGGTCGCTGGTGGCGCTGGATTCGTGGGCAATCCCTCACAGCCATCGAGTTGGTCCAGGGACTTGCTGTGTCGCGCCGGCACACTGGAGTCCAGATCGAGATCCTCCAGCAACCCGGTGACCGAGTGCCGGGAGAGGTTGTGGCGTAGTGCCGCTGTGGGAGGTGGAGGAGCGGGCGCCTGCTCCTTGCTGGGAGCTATGGTCAGACTGGCCTGGAGTACCTCACCGCCCAGGGCGAAGCGCGGTGTGACCACGCACTTGGCATGCGGATGTGCCGGACCTGAGCCATTGGTCTGCGGGTAGTCGTAGTCGAAGTGGCAGGCCACGCAGTCCTTGATCCCGTTCAGGCTGCTGCTCGAGTGCGTCTTGTCCACCTTCTTCTTCTGACAGCCGCCGACCCCACCTCCAATGGAAACGGATTCGTCCAGTTGGGGATCGCTGCCGGAGCGCCTTCGTCCATAGCTGCTGCCCGGCGTCACATAGCGGTCCTCGAAGATGAGGGGCAGCGAGGAGGCGTCCCCATCGATGGGCGTACAGTGAACGGGCAGCGGTGGCAGGGACTGGAGGTAGCGGCTCCTCCGCGCCAGCTCTGCAATGGCCATGTAGCCCTGACAGTGGCCCGGCGACGGTGATCCATTGGCCTGCTCCTGACAGCCAGCGACAGCCGCATGACGTGGCTGCTCCAGCACAAAGAAACCCTCGGCAAAGCGACGCACTCTCAGGATGTGATGCTTCCGCGCCAGCAGCGTGTGCACCGCCGTGGAGGATCGGGAGGCCAGGAGCACGCGGCGCCACCAGAAGATGCTCTCCGCGCACAGCTGGGCAATGTCCGAGTTGGCACGAATGGCAAAGTCCTCCTCTGCCTCCAGTTGCTTGGCCTGGTCCAGCAGCAGCTGGAGCCGCTCGCCCGTATCGTTCTCCCTCAGGGGCGGCGATCCAATCTGCGAGTTGATGCTCGGCGGCAGCACGGTGCTAAACTCGTTTAGAGTCGCCTTCAGCTGCTCGATGGCGCCCAGGAGCAGGCAGCAGATCTCCCGGTGAATGGCCCGGGACTGGAGCAGTCGCCCGGCAGGACCGCCGCTGCACTTGGTGGTGCCACCTATCTGGGGTCCAAAGAACACCGCCTCCAGGGGACCGGGCGAGGTGTTTCCCCGGCAGCTCAGTTTGCCAGCACTCCAGGGCTTCGAGCTGCGAGGAGCACTGGAAAAAATTGAGAAAATTTAAGAAAAACATTGGGAATTAGACTTTAATGTTTGGGAAGCATATGGAATACGTAGGTCTTCAGTGAGTGAACCAGAGGAGGTGTTCATACAGGTGTTCACTTGTTTATTTATTCACTTGTTAGTTTCTTATTTAGTTAATTTCTGTGTTTACTCAGTAAATTAATTAATTTTATGATCTATTATTTTTAATAAATTATTTAAGACAAACAAGTGAACCCCAAAGTGAACACTGACTCGCATCTAATAGTTACTAAATATTATATGGATTTATACAAAAAAACGACTATTTTGGCCACAGAAACTACACCAACTACGTGAACCGAGTGGATTGCAGTACGAAATTTACACAGTTTACGAAGTTACGGAACTTTACGGAGAGTTATGATGATTTCTTACCAGAATTTCATGTACGAGAACATGCTTCGCCTGCAGTGTTGATTCCGTTTTTAAGGGTGATATATTGGTATGGATAATACGAGTATATTTTGGATTGTATCGTTACCAAATATATATCGTTGGAGCGCAGAAAATGAGATAAATGAATCGGAGATTATAATAAATGATACCATGGTTGACTTTGAACTATGGATTTTTTTTTTTCAAGGAGAACTAAGTGTGTTAAAGATGTGAAACGTGAGAGAAAGAAAAGAGTCCTAATATGCTTATTATCATATTTACAAATATTATACTAAAAAATAAGTGGAAAAGTATTTTTATAAAATAAAATAAAGTATTTTAAATATATTTCAAAGGGTTTTGTTAGGCAAACAAACTAATTAAAGGAGCTAACTTTATTTTGAACCCATGCACGAAAATTTCAAAGATTTCCTTTAAAGTTTTTTATAGTAAGAAATCCTTCTTAAATGAAATCCTAAAATAAACTATAAAAAAGCATTAAGACGATGATGTCCCGGATATTCCGAACGTTAAAGTTTGACAAAGAAAAAGGAAATGCTTTATTATTCCATGTCCGGGAAACCTGAAAAGTTTTCATGGCCCCAAAGCCAGGAAAATCATCCGCTAACGATTTAATCCCAGAAACACTTTAAAGTTTCGGGCGAAAACCAAATCCGACTCGGATTCCGGACATGATTGGAGGAGCTGCCTCATCCTGCCGCGTTGCCGGGAGATAATCAGGCAATTTACGGCTTCGCTGGGGCGCTTCGGTGATGTGTAATCAGCATGAATATATCTACATCAGGCCAAAGGCCAAGGTCAACATGGGATTACTCGCTGCTGCTGCCCGAGATGAGATTATATTTTATTCATTCGAAGAGCCGGGGAGTCGCCGAATCGAGTCAATTTCAAATTCCGTTTCTTATTCGGTTCGAAAAGGATTCCCCTCCGCACGAGGACTACAAATTGCTAAGACGAGGTGGAGGCTTGGTGCTTGAAAGCACAATTTTTTTTGGCAATACAAAACAGATTAAAGAATTAGGCGCAGGACGCAAAACTTTCGTGAAGAAAAAATGAAATGGGGAGGAGAATAAGAAACTTAGCTGGAAGTCAAAATTAAGCTCTGCAAGGAGCTTGTGTTTGAGATCCTCCTTTATTCTTGTTAGCTCTTGGCTTGTGTACTCTTTTGTCGCAACATTCCAGGAGCTGGGAGCAGAATCAGGAGCATCAGCACAACGGACAATTGCAATGCGAGAGTCATTAAAATTTATGCCTCGACATTTTTATCCTGCGCTCTTTGTATGCACAGGGAGCAGGAGCAGGAGCAGGAGGCGAGGGCATCGTGGCCTGTGTGCAATTTTAATGAGTTGGAAATGATTTGTGCGGGTAACTGGCCTACCCAGTCCTCCCCCCGCTTGTGTTATGTCCTGTCGTGTTCCGCTGATGCTGCAGTCCCCACGCAACAGGACACAGGAGGAGGTCTAGGTGGGGACTCCTAGCCCCTTCCTGGATTTATGCAGCCCCTACGTTGCGTTCAATTTACTGTGAAAAATATGACTATATCAACGTTGACATTAGAGATCATGTTGTCATCTCCAGTTTGCATCTCGCCTGACACTCGAACCCCCAGCTACACTATGAGAAATGGGTGCTTAAAGCAAAGAAATTTACATTAAATTTATGTGAACTTCTTGAGAATTCAAGTACAAAAAGGTACAAGGTAACCTGTTAAAGTTCACTTAATACCTTTATATTTGATTTCTAAAGCTACCCAAGAGTATCTCCCCTCTTTCTCCGAGTGCTCCCTTATACTCACTTGATGTAGGGCTGATGGAGGGCCACGAGACTGGCATGAATGCCCACGCTGATGGCCGCCAGGTGAAAATAGTCGAACAGCACCGGCAGGTGATAATGGAGGCCGCGTCCCGGATGAAAGTTCAACTGCAGACTCCTGGTGGAGGCCAGTGTCAGCGTAGTGCTGCCGCCAGAGAAGCTGCCCATCCTTCCGTCGCCGCCGTTGCCTCCGTGTCCATTGAGGGAACTGGAGCCGTTTTGTTCCCCAAACCAGAGCTCCAGCTGCAAGGAGAACTCGGCCCGTTCAATGGACTCCTTCAGGTGACGACTGTCGACTGCAAAAAGCGAGAAATTGAGAGAGGAAAAAATCAAATCAAGAAGAAATCTTGAATTACAAGGGATGGGATATCAAAGCTTGATTGAGACGGGTTTTAGTTATTAGAAAACCGAATAACTAGGATGAATATTTAAAAAATACAGGAATTTTTATTATCTTTTTAATAATGAAATATATTTCTCTATAATGATATAAAATGAAGTCTTATTAGGCAGCATCTCTGATGCTGAAGTCTCCATCTTGAGGTTGATTGAACTGCAAATCCCCGGCATAAATGCGGCAGAAAATCCTGCATGCAAACAGCGAGTCCACTTTACCCGAAAAGCATTTCCCATTTTCCCAATATATTTCCAGCAGTCGATTTTAATTCCGTCTTCGGCTTATTTGTTTTCCTATTGATTTTCGTTTAGGTTCTCCAAAAGGGGGTGGCAACTACTCGTACCACCGGATAGTGGGGTGTCGGAAGTGGTGGGCGGCCTGCCCCTAAATCCCAAACAAAATGGGTTAATGTCCGGGTAGTTGTGCATGCGGCAAAGACAACTCAAAATTCATTGAGAGACCACAAATATCGTTGGCCGGAAACCAAGGAATCGATGAGTCAGGAAAATGTTGTCCTAGTTCGATGGACTAGTTTTTGGGAAGCTCCTCAATCAATTAGGTTTTATGTTTACTCCAATAACATGGCAGACCATTAAGTTTACTTAAATAAGTTTATGTTTTTGCTTCATTAGTTTTACTGAGAATATAGGCTTAAGCTCTTCCTTTATGTAATTTAAATAATTCTTTCCTTTAAGAGACCCATTTTGATGTTGTCTTTAATGCCTCTTTAAAAAGAGATCCCATTTAGATTTTACCAAGATGGCTTAGCTAATTATATATTTTTATTACAAATATTTTTTATTATTTAGCAAATAGCTAAATTATATATTTTATGAACTCGTAAAAATGACAGAATATGGCTTAAAAATATATTTTTTATGTGCTTTACCCAGGGATTTATCTTGATTAAAGCTTCTTAGCTGCCTTAAGCAACAAGTGAGACGAACTTAATCGTCGCCGCCCACACATTTTCAGCATCCATCAATACCTGCGATTATTCCACCTGCCACTCCATAATAATAACCATCAGAGTTTACCAATGTTTTCCTTTTCCAGTCTCCATATCCTTCCTCCTTCATAATTCCCTCACACTGAGTGAAAATGTTAATCAAATTCAATTTGCTTGCCATGTCGATGGTGGTTTATGGGGCAGCTACTTAGGATTCTTGCTCCACGTGCGTGATGTGGGGTGGGCAGAGCCATAAAATTCATTTGTTTTCATAAAATAAGGATTTAGCCCAACAGCAGAAAAAGGCAATAAAACAGAGCCAAAGGAGATGCGGGCATTGCAGGGCTTCTTCAGTCCTTGTTGAGATTTGCTTGGCTCTCGCATCACTCATCCGCCATGTGGTCCGTGTGGTGACAATTGCTTTTGGCTGGAATAATTTTAAATGCCGAGAAGGAGCTTTTCACAAGAGTCTCCACAGCTCGGCACAGTTTATTTTATTGTCTGTGCGCTGCAGTAGCCCACTATAAGAGTGTGCACCGAAAGAAAATATATATTGTCTGGAGAGTATAGTGTGAAAAAAGGAAGAGAGACGAAGTAGTCATAAAGATAGATATTTAAACAAATTAAAGAGAACTTAATATATTCCTAATTCTTCAGAAGTTAAAATTTCCTTAGTTTTTAAAATTCTTTCATCAACATAAATTCCTAGAATTTTTACTTTATATCAACTTTCTTTGCTTTTCCATATTTGAAACCAATTTTTTCTGTCTGCTCGTGCAAAAAGATAAATTGCACAGTTAGGGGGAAAAGCGGAAAAACGCAGGACGTTTGGGGAAAAACCAAAACAATCTCATACATACACACACACACGCGTGAAACATCAACAACAGAGACTGAAAGCTGTCAAGTAAAAAGTTACTCTTGTTGCTGGTTCCTGCGGTGGCTCCTCTGCGGATTCCCCTCCCAGATTCCACCACACATGCTTGGGAAACTTGTCCAAATGAATTAATCACTTTACCCGGCAGCCAAGTGGATGATGTTTCCATTGTTTGTTGGCCGGAGAAAGGCGAAGCAACAACAATAAGGGCTCAAGTCGAGCTAGGAAAAGCTAAGGGAAAGTGTGGGGGAAATAGGCGCTGTCTGTCAAGTGCTCATCATTCTCACACTTTTTCGAGAGCAAAATGCCGGGCACCTTGCGCTTTTTATTGCCTTACACAATACCCCCATAAATATTCGAATAAAAATATCTCTTTATATTTTTATCCACCATTTCCACGCATCGTATGTGTGTCTGTATATATGTATTTATATTTTCCTGGCGTTTTCCGCTTTTATTCCACCTCTTGTTACTGCAAAAATTTACTTTCAATTTGGTATTTTCCCCGCCTTTGTTTTTTATGAGAATTTTATAGTGTTTTATGGGGTGCTCTGTGCCGCTTGTTAAATATATATTTTTATGTATGATTACTATATAAACGTTTAACGAGTTGGAAAAAATATCCATTTTTAATATATGAAAATTGTAAGCTAAGCTAAAGAATAAAATAGTTGTTAACTTAAACAGCTTGCCAACTAAATTAAGTTGAATTTAAATCGTTTTCTTTATTATAATTTAAGAATTTGCCTTGGGTTAAGAACAATTACGCAAACTTTTCCATAAACTTTAAACTATTTTCAACACTTTGCAGCTCTTTTTTTTTCGACCTGCTGGCATAATCTATTACTGAATTGTTTACTTTTTATTCCACTTTACACTTGGCCCTCTTCTACTTTGAGCAGTGCGTCTGCTTTTTTTTTTTGGTTAAAATAATAAAAAAAAAACTGGGTCAATATGTGGGCAAGTTTTTCCATTTTTTTTGGCAGAAAATAAGGCAGATGCAGTGGCTTCTAAAAGGAGTTTCCCCAACTTGCCGTAATTGCATTTCCAGGCGAAGGAGCTGCTAAAATCCTTTTAGCTGCAGCCAGCAATAAATGCAATTAGGTGGAAATAACCTCCCACCGAAAGTTTCGGCATCTGTCCCGTGTGGTCATCATCTGGCTCCATTTCCACTCCCACTGCCACGCCCACTGATCCCTGCTCGGAGCAGTCCCAGAGCCCCAGGACCAGCGGCAAACTTTGTCCGGTCTCTGACAATTTGATTTATATTTCCAATCGAACAATAAACTCATTTCGGGTCGGAAAGTTTTGCTGTCCGCTGACTGGACGAGTGATTTGGTGTCTGGTTAGCCGCGCTCTGGGCGACATTTTATTTTTTGACGGTATTTTTTTGTTGGTATTGGCTTGGCTTTTGCCATCGAAATGCCACCAATGCGGCAGCGGGGAATACTCCGCATTCTTGGCACTCGCAAAAGTGCAAATTTCTAGCCTACTCGACTACTTGCCGAACGTTTTAAATAATTTTTTATAATTTAATTTGGGATTTTGGCTAAAAACATTATTTAAAAAATTATTACTTTTAATTCTGTCATTTTAGTTAACTGCGAAAAAGGTACGAGTTTACATTTCTTGTTGTTTAACCAGAACAAATAAATGAATATGGCAAGACATATATTTTTTGTATTAATATTTTCAACTCAATATAAAATCTAGAATATTTCAGTTCCAGCTAGAAATTTATTGGTGGTCACGAATTTCTTAAAATAAAATAAAATATAAACGAATGCCAACGGTGCGTTTTTGCCTTTTTGGCACTCGGAAAATGGAACTCGGAACCCCAGAGTGCGAATTTATTGGCCAAGCCACTTGGCCATGATAATGGGGTTACACAAAAGGAAATTTTGTTTAAATGAGGTCAAATGCCTTTTTGTTTATTTAAATTCAAATAGACATTTTAGTAATCTTATTATAAAACAATATAAAGAGTTTAAATACCATAAATAAAAGGTCAAAGAAATGTGATAGCCCTGTTGTGACTTAAACTTGAAAGTACTTCTAGTTTTTTGGTTGGGTTTGTAAAACAATTTTCTTATGGTACACTTACTCACCTAGAAGATGACTCCGAAAGTGAATGATGTCGCGTAACGGCACCTCCTCATTCCGATAGAGTATCTGAAAGATGCGCGAGGCGCCGCTGCCATTGATAACCGAGGCTGAGGAGCAGCTGCCCGCCAGCGAGGCACTTCCCAGGTTGCCGCTGCCCTCTCCCGGCGACAACTCGCCCCGCTCGCTGTCGCTGCTGCCATGGTCGGTGGCATTGCCGGTGGCGTTGGCCGATCCGGAGCCGGATCCGGAACCCAGGCCGTTCGCGTGTCCGTTCTGTTTGCCGGGGCCGCTGGCATCCGGAATGCTCGTCTCCACCTGGACGGGCAGACGGGGCGAAACACGTAGGCCACAACGCACCTGGTAGAGGCTGCAAATGGGAGTAAAGGGAAGGAAAAAGAATATTCGCCTTCGCCTCAATTTAACCATTCAATAAATCTTGGGAATAATAGGGAACAGCAATGAGCAACGTCAGCCTTTAGATGAATATTTTGATTGCCTTTTAAATCCACAGAAAATTGCTTTACGAAATAGTATTGCATTTTACAAATAAAAAATTTAAATAATTGTTACTATGAAATCAAAATGTACTATTAAAATAAATTATTTAACCTGCCTTTAAAAAAATACATCAAAAATGTCACCATTGACTTTTTGCCATATTTAATTTCCTCTATAATCCCTGACTGTCCAAACACTTAAAGATCACAGGAAGTAAAGCCTCAATTCCCAAGAGTTGACACTTCGGTCATCGGCAGCAGCGTCATTCGCAGTGACAGGCAAACAAAGGAAAATCAAGGAAAAACACACATGAAAATCAGCCCAAACCCATTGCTTGTATTATTTTTTTTATTTACAGTCGTTTATTTGCGAACATTTCTGTATCTTTTTCCCTTTCCTTTTTTTTATGTATTTTTAAAACACGAGCTGCTGCTGGTGCCGGTGCCGGTGCTGCCCGGTAATCTTCAAGAGCAACAGAAACAGCAACAAATTGAAATCCCATAAACACTCGGCTGACAATTAGTGAGTGCTACGGTCAGTACGCCCCCACTCGGCCCCCTTTATTTGCTGCATTCCGTTTTGTTTGCCCAACACTCAGAGCTCGCGGCGAGTGTGCACAACAAATTGCAGAAAAATTAACAAATTCATTTGATATTTTTCTGTAGCACGAGCGAGCCTTGTGTAATGTCCCATTTGACCTGAATTCCCTCAATGTTTGCATATAATTACCAAGTGCAATTCATCATCATTAATCTGCAAACATAAAAGTACTAATTGCTAGTTTGTGTTCTTAAAGATTTCGATACTTTAAGCTAATGCTAGCATAAGTGCTACCGAATAAACAGTAAAGTTTATGAAATGCCATTATTAAAACACAATACTTGGAAATATTTGGAAAGCACTCAATAGCCATCGGATTTTATGGCCCACTAAAAATGGGAAACAAAAT
>JAEIIM010064666.1:0-11928 GCA_018874515.1 Drosophila greeni | reverse complement strand
CTCACATGGTGAAGATGGTGAGGCCGTCGAGCGGCTCACTCTCGCTGGTCTGACAGGACTTTTCCTTGATGACAAAGAGGTTGTCAAGGTCGCCAGTACCTAAAAGACGCTGGAGCAGCTGCTTGAGGAAGACCTCCATGGTCTCGGCAGAACAGGAGGAGGGAAAGCACAGCGCGGTCTTTATGTTGGTCTCCGCCAGGATGTCCGCGTTGAAGCCCAGCCACTTGGCGACGGGCAGCTCCATGAAGCAGTACTTTCCCTTGATGTGGTGCGTCTCGGTGATGGTTCCGTCCACGCGGAGGCACTGCTCGTAGTTGCCCATGTCGACGCGGTTGCCGCTCAAGTAGCCCGAGGGCTTGTTGCCCCACGAGTCCAGCACTGCGGAGGAATAGGTGACAGTTGGATGAGGGCTTAAATTGTTTGTGCTACTCACTGGCAATGGCCCACTTCTTGGGCGCTGTCAGGCTCTTCATGAACTGGGCCATGTCCGCCAGGCACACCAGATCCTGTTGTCCTAACCGTCCGTCGAGGAGGTGCAGGTCAGAGGCGGAAATATCACGAAACAGGCGGTAGAACTCGGGACCCAACGAGGGCAGCTCCAGGAGCCGCTCGTAGCTCGCATTGGGGTGGTTGTGGTAGGTGTCCTGCAACGGAATCTGGCGGGGCGGAAGAGCGGCCTGGGCCACTGCCGCCAGGCAGGCGAGAAGGAGGAGGGTTGCTCCGGGCGCTGAACTGACCATCGTTCGATTAGCTACGTCGGTCTGCGAGTGTTCTCTAATCGGACGTCAATGCCCCATTTATATGGCCAATCGGGGCTCGGCGTGTTCCCCCGAATCGTGGAATCGTTATCTCCGCCGCTGAACAAGTTACTACGAATAGATTAAACGTTTTCTGTAATCCTGCCGTGTTTTTATATCGGCTCCCGATAATCGGAGCTGGCGTAGCCAAGGTCCGTGCCCAGCGCTTCAGGTGTGGTACGAGCACTTGCTCGATTCAATTTTAAGATAAGCTTCTGGTGGGGAAGGCATCCCGAAGCATCCAATGCAACCAGGGCTCTATGGGGATGCTTCTACCTACCTGCACCTGAAGAGGACATTTATAAATAGACCATAGAGAAGATGTACCAATGATAACCTGTGTCCAGGCGAATCGAAGGAGTGATCGAGCTTCCTAGGAAACGGTTTGTGGAAGAACCACATATCCACCGAGAACTGGACTGCTCCTGGAAGAAGGATTCCCTTCGCATCAGAATCAGGCATCTTAGGGGGAGAACCTCCTTCCTTTTAAGGGGGTTTCGCAGTGATAATTTCCCTAATTCTTGTGACATTATCAATCAACGCCAAGTGCTAGATTAGAACAGGTTTATTATGATTCATACAGCTGCAAGGAATCGAAACAACAGGCAGCTATGACCAATGCAGCTGGCACACACAATGCAGTCCCTGATAAGGCATTGACTCCCGAACGGGGCACTTGAAGCATCTCAATTTCGGCTACTGCTGGGCAGATAGATGGAATCCAAACTTTAGAAAGGTGGGCCAAGGTAACAACTGATAACTTGGGGCGCCGCTAGGCAACGCTGGAACCGGGACCTAGGTTCCTTCAACGAGGGCGGGTGGCAGGTGGAGCCTCCACTCAGAGCTCGTGGGCGGAGCTGCTGAGCTTCTCCTCGCTCCAGTCCTCGGTGGCAGCATCGCCCATCGCCTGCAGCGCCTTGAGCTTCGATATCAGCAGCTCGAACATCTGCCCCGGCAGGGTGGCCTGCAGCGCCTCCATTACCTTCTCCGGCTGGGAGCACATGGCCACCGCGTTCGCAAAGTGACCCAGGCCCTCATCGATGTAGCCCTGGGTGATCAGCTCCTCGCCCGCCCGCATCTCGGTGAGGAAGTAGGCCTCGGCCGACCCGGGCTTGTCCCCGGCACGCGGCCCCCTCGTAGATGGGTTCAACGGCGACGACGACGTGGAGGTCCTCATGCGACGCCGGCGCTCGTACAGGCGCTTCCGGAAGTCGGGGCTCGAGCGGCGCTTCCGGTCAAAGTACACGCAATAGCCCATGAACAGCGCAGCGGAGAGGCCGAGGGCCACGGAGAGAAACCCTGGTGGCGCCATTTCCAACACGAATTTTGATCAAAAAACTAAACTAAAAGTTCGTAGAAGCGACAGGTTCAATGTTTGTATTGTATTTTGGTGAGCGATCGATCGGTCGGTCGTCTCAAAGGTCAGAGTAATACTGACTTTGGGGGTTTCACTTGGCCTAGGGTCTGATCTCGGCTCTGACTCTAAGCTCAAGGGTGACTTGTTAACTATCTTTCCTGTAAGTGAATTATTTGTGCTTTAATTTAAGTTAAGAATTCTTTATTTGTATATAGTTTTAACCTAGAAAAAAAAAAGAAGTAAGCCTATGTAAGCCTAAGACCCGATGGAGATTCCTATGCCGGAGGTGAGGCTTCCAAGGGAGCAGCTTGTTTCACTGAAGCCTCTGCAGCTTCATTAACTGCGGCCTCTTTTCCTGCATCTTCTCCGAATGGGGCTTCCCTGAATGGAGTTTCCCTGACTGCATCTTCCCCGCCTGGAGATTCCCCAACCAGAGCTTCCTTGGTCACCGCCCTGGGACTCGGCCTCTTTGTGGGCAGCAGAAGACTCTCCAGATGTGCAAACGGCGCCTCGACCAAGATGTGCATGAGGTAGGCCAGCAGCATGGTGAAGCCAAAGTCCGACCAGAAACGCAGCATCTAAACATAGAACTTGCTGTACCCATAACAAGAAAGAAAACCAGAGCCTAACTCACCACTTGGTAGTCGCTGAAGTAGGTGCTGGTGCGCGTCATGCCCCCGTTGAGGTTCTCGACGAACATGTGGAAGATGTAGGCGGAGTAGGACAGCTTGGACAGGGGCTGCCACAGCGGCGAGGAGAGCAGCTCGCTGGCCAGGCCGCCATATCCCTGCATGCAGGCGAAGACCACCCAGCAGAGGGCCAGAGGCCAGGCAATGCGGGTGAGGGTCAGGTAGAAGGCCTCCTCCACAATGGGAATCGTTGTCTGGCCGTAGACAGCGAACATGCAGGTGGCCAGCAGGGCCAGGCAAAGCAGCCAGCCGGCGAGGACTAGGAGGCGGTTGAGCCGGAAGACCCGACCCCGGTTCAGGTGCAGGAAGTAGCCGAACAGGATGCCAATGAGGTAGGGCGAGGCCCTGGTGTTGGTGGCGTAGTAGAGCTTCCGCATGGAGTCGTTGCCCTGGTCGCCCCTGCAGGAGATGGAGATCAGGCTTTAGATCCCTTCCAGCACTCGCCGCGGGGTATAACTTACAGGGAGAGATCGTTGATGACCATGATGCTAAAGAGGCAGCAGGCCAGGAGCAGCATCAGCACAAAGATGCCGGCAGCCGCCTTCCTGCCCCACCTGTACAGGGCGATCAGCAGGAAGGGGGCGAAGATGTACAGCTGCATGTCCACGGCCAGGTACCAGGAGTGGCTGATGCACTGCAGCGAGAGGGTCTTGAGGTTAATGGTTCAGAGAGAGAGCAGGAGCACCTACCAGCCGGCTTGTGGCCACGTTCTGCACGTAGAGCAGCGTCAGGTACCAGGTGTCCTCGCAGGCGTCGTACTCGTCGAAGCCCACCTTGCCCCTCAGCGGACCGGAGCTCACGAGGGGCAGGATCTTCATGTACAGGAGAATGGCAATGGCCAGGAGGGGCGTGAGGCGCAGGTATCGGTGCAGGTACATCATGGGTATGTTAAGCCGTCCCTTGGTCCGGTCCATGCTCCGCAGGGCAATTACCACCAGGAGCAGGCCGCTCAGGAAGAAGAACGAGTCCACGGCATAGACCCCGTGCTTCACGAACATGCTGAAGAAGGAGTCGATCCACTGGGAGGGGGGAGAACAGGATTAGCTGGAGGAGGATAATGCCTTCGAGGAGTACTCACCGCGATCAAGCTGGCCATGTTCATGTTGGGGGACATGGCGTACACCAGGTAGTCGTGGCAGAAGACCACCCAGATGAAGGACAGGCACCGGATGCCATGGAGGCAGTCGATCACATTGGGGTTCGCCTTGGTGTCCGCCAGACGGAACAAAGCCCGGGAGTTGGCCCTGGCCGAGAAGGCCCTCACCACTTGGGGAAGCGACTCTGTGAAGGGGATTCCCCTATTAAACTAGGCCCCTCTTCAACTCCCCTCAATACTCACTCTCATCCCGGGCCAGAAAGTAGTCGTAGCACGTGGACAGACCCACCGCAGCCGCCAGTATGGAGAGCAGGACTCTGCAAGGAAAAAGACTTTACTCTATCCTTCCAGCTATCCTTCTTCTTTACTTACATGGTAAATATTGTAAGGCCGTCGTAGGGCTCCGTTGCCGCCGTCTGGCACGTGGCCTCGTCCACTATCTCCACTCCCGTGCCGATCTCCAGGTTAAGCAGCCTCTGGAGGAGTCGGCGCAGCAGCGTGTCCATGTTGGCCCCGGAGCAGGAGGCGGGAAAGCAGAGGCCCGTCTTCAGCACCAACGCCTTGGAGATGCTCGGAGCGGGCGCAATCTTGGCGAAGCAGTACTTGCCCCGGACCTGGCGGCCCGTGGTGGCGTCGGTATGATCGATGCCCAGGCACTCGTCAAAGTGTCCCAGATCCCACAGGTTGCCCACGAGCAGGCCAGCCGGCAGAGTGCCCCACGAGTCGATCACTAAAGAGGAGGAGGCGGAGAGGGAGCTATGAGTTGGAGGTCACCTAGTCCGAAACCTACTTACTCTTAAGCGCCCAGACCTTGAGCTGGCTCAGGTCCTTGGTCAGCACCGCAAAGTCCGCCAGGCACTGCAGGTCCTGGGCCGAGGGAATGCGCTCATTCCGATCCCCGGGTTGGAGATCCGCCACAGTGAGATTGGGGTAATGATCGAAGAACTCCACGGCCAGGCGGCGCATTTGGTTAAAGACCATGTAATCGTGGCCATCAAGGGGGGCCTGTCCCTGTCCCTGGGTGATGGCCCTTATATCGCCCAGTCGGGCCTCCACCTGGACGCCAGCCGCGCAGAGCAGCGCAACCCAGGAGCTTATCCACAGAGTAGTCACAGCCAGGCTAACCATAGTGCCCAGTCTGGCGGTCAAGAGCATAATGTGGCCCTCGCCGGGGCCACAACTGTATTTATACCTGGGCTAGGAGCTGCGATAGCAGCCTTATCGGACTCTTGACCAACTCTGACCAGGCGAGGAATCTCCACAGTTGATTCCTCATCGCTAGCCACCGATTGGGGGTCGTTCCTTATCCGGCACTTGAAGGGTTTGAAAGGAAGGACTCAGTGATATATCCCTGCTCAAAGGCATCTCAGGAATGCAAAGTCTTTGGATGCCAAGTCTTCGGATTCGATGTGATCTATGGGAGCCACTTGAAGTGCCACTAAACCACCACTTGGGGTACCCACAGCTGCGTTCCGACGTATCTCTGACCATTATCGCCGCATTACCTGACTCATGGAGGCTCAGCGAGATTACCGCGGAGGGCTATCTGTCCCAATCACTGACTAACTTCCCAGAAGGCCGCTCCGGTTCGATTGGTATCGCTCCAGGGAATAAATTCAAATAAATTCTGCCTAAGCAGTTGGGCTGTATTCCGTTTAAACGTCTAATCTTGTGGCCAGAAAACAATTCCGTTTCGGTTTGATTATTCGGGGAAGTAGCTAGCTTTGCATGGTCGTTCCCCGTTACCAATTTAACAATTTTAAAGACCGGGTAATCGCTTTTAAAATGCCAGATAATCTGAGCTTCCACTTAATGGAGAACTACTGGCTTTTCGTGGGTTTTCTTGGGAACGTTGGGTGATGGACGGTGGGTGGTTGTGGTGGCTATCGCATCGATGCCCGATTATCTTGTTCCTTGAAAACAACAACCGAAACAACAGATACTTCGGGCCAAACATAATGTCTTTCGGTAATTTTGACGGGTGCTTGAGATTTGATTGATCGCTAAGGTTTAACAGGCGTTGTAACGTCGGGTGATAGGGATTTTGTGGTATTTAAAACATATTGAAAAGAGCCTTTTTTGAGAAATTATTTTACCATTGCAATAATACATAGAAATAATTATTGCAATGGATATTACGGATTGTATGTCGAATGATTTTTATTTGATTTATTGACACTAAATAAGGATCCATGGGAAAGATGCTTAGACTCCTGGGGAAAGACCACAAGTCAAATAAGGAATTCTGTTTAATTCAGCAAAAATTTTATTATTCAAAAATAAAAGATCACAAGATATAAAGATATTGCAAAAGGGACAACTAAGAAGATAATCATTGGATACCAGCAACTTTCAGATAGTATCAGAGCAGGCTTAAGCCGGGCGACGTGGAAAACTCGGAGGTGGTCACAAACGAAGAATACGAAAGGTCCAAAAATAATAATAAAAAAAGCATTAAAAATCAAACAAAATAAAATAAATGAAAACAAAGAGAAAATATAAGAACTATTAGCTTGTAAAAGCTTGAAAGTCCAGACAAGACTGAAAATTTCACCCGCTTCGCCTGATTTATATAGTGCCCAAGCTAAGAGTTTTTGAATTCGAATTCGAATCAAGGCCTAATTGATCCGAATTTTCGCTAGCAAAACCTGAGAGAAACTATCGAATACTATCGGTATCCATTTAAGTTTGCAAGGCGGCTCCAATCGTTTACTTTTCCTAAAGTTAATCCCGGGAAATACACAAATTCTTGAATACATGAATTTAAAATAACCCTGTTAATGCCACGAAATCATGAATTCATAACTTAACTTGACTGATTTTAGAGCAAGTTTTATTAATATTTTGAATTTTAGGTTATGAAAGCAAAGTTTAACAGAGTAAACAGACCACCATATCCTGTTTCCAAATTCCCTAATCTTTGCTTTAGTTCACTTTGTTATGTAAAAATTCAAGTGTTTAATGATTGAATTCATCCCCGCAACAAAATAATTTCTAGGCAAGATATTACTCAAATGGCTAAATCGAACATTTTTTGGTTCCTGGAAGCATTTTGTTTTTATTTAAACTGTTTGCACTTGCCGAGTACTTAGGTGGAAATCCAAAATATTTTAGAAAACAACTTTAAGTGATGATAAGGCGCCGCGGGTTCACGCCCCAGTTCTGCAAATTCAGCCTGGTAAAAATGATTTTGATAGCTTCTCACTTTTGGTGACTACCAGATCTAGATAGATCAGTAACTAATTTAGATTGGCCTCCAATCTCCAGACGAATCTTAAGAGCGCAAAGTTCACATAAAAAGATAACACTGGAAAATCGGTTTTATACAAAAAACATTTCCACCCGAAGGTATGCCTCGTCTAGACTGGCTTTATGGGCGTTGGAACCCGGCATTATCGGAGCAAACTTTCGGCTTTAGGGGGACATATCCCTGACACGGAACGGACTTGGTCAAAGCGGCAAGATTATTTGTTGATTACAGCGATGCCCATGCCGATTACGGTTCCGATTTCTAGGCTTTGACAACGATAAGGCGCCCTATAAGAGCTGGGGCGATGGCTGCTGCCCAAAGCAAGTCGTTCTCCGCCACTGACCAGTTGACATGGCCAACGCACGACTAGTTACGCCGCTCCTGCTGCTGTGCTCCCTGGCCCTGGCCAGCGGCAGCGTTTCTCTGGAGGCTGCCAGGCTGGGACGCCTGGGAGTGGAGTTCTTTGATCATTACCAGAACATAACACTCGAGGACCTCTCCTCTCGACTGCCTACGGCGGAGGATCTTAAGTGCCTGGGGGACCTCACACTGCTCACCAATGATCTGAGGTCCTTGAAACTGTGGGCTTTGAAGAGTAAGTTTTCAAGAGAGATCCTTGAAGAACATGAGATCTAAAAGTTATTCCCCATAGCGATCGACTCGTGGGGCTCCGTGCCCTCGGGCATCCTTACCGGCAACCTGATCGATCTGGGCAACTACGACGAGTGCCTGCGCATAGACCATGCCGTCACCAGCGGTCACAGGGTCAAGGGCAAGTACTGCCTCGCCAGGTTCGCTCTCCTGCCGGACGTCTCCCCGCTGTTGTCCCTGAAGACAGCCGTCTGCCTGCCCGCCTCCTGTTCGGCTGCCCACATGGACGCAATGCTGCGCAGGCTGCTCCAGAGCCTTCTCAACCTGCAACTCAGTCCGGATGCGGCGCTGGTGAAGGAGGATTCATGCCACACCGCTGAGAAGGAGCCATTCGATGCCCTCACTGTATTTACCATGTGAGTGCTCCTTAAGATCCCTGAAGATCCTCATCTTGAATGAAATTTAAACCCTTCCAGAGTGGTGCTCTCGATACTGACTGTCCTGGTGGTGCTGTCCACGCTGTGTGACTACTTTCTGCCCAGTGAGTAGTTGACCTTCCAAACCCTACCAGCTTGCTAATCCTTCCCCCGGCAGGTCCCCTTAATCCTTGGATCAAGGCTTTCTCGGCGCGTGCCAATAGTCGCGTCGTCTTCCGACTGGTGGAGCCCGGCAGCAACCCGAACGTCATTGACTGTCTCCATGGCATCCGTTGCCTGTCCTTCATATGGGTTGTCTTTGGACACGTTTACCTGGTGAATGTCTTTGCTCCCAATCTGAACTACGCCGACCTTAACACGGTAAGTGGGTGGATAGTAACCCAAGAACCTTGCTAATGACGTTCCTTTACCATGGGCAGTGGCGCAAGTCGGCGTACAGCATGCTGTTGCAACATGCAGCCTACTCGGTGGACACCTTCTTCTTCCTGAGCGGCCTGCTCCTGGTGGTGATTGCCCTGAGGACCATGGAGAAGTGAGTACTGTGTGTTTGCTCCTTAAGATCTTCGTGCAACTCTTTTGCTTGCAGGACCAAGGGAAAGCTGAACGTGCCCCTGATGTACCTGCACCGCTACTTGCGGCTCACGCCCATCCTGGTCATGGCCATCATCGTCTACATGAGGATCCTGCCGCGCCTGGGCGATGGCCCTCTGTACGGTTCCGTGAACTTTGATAACTACGCGCAGTGCGAGGACACCTGGTTCTGGACGCTCCTCTATGTGCAGAACTATGCCACCCATAATATCGTACGTTCCTCCGGGCCATGAGCGTGGGACTTCTCCAGCTAACCAACCATCTTCTTGCAGTGCCTGGGCCACTCCTGGTACCTCGCCGTGGACATGCAGCTGTACATCATCGCACCCCTGCTGCTGATCGCGCTCTACAAGTGGGGCAGGAAGGGGGCCGCCATGATATTCGTGCTGATGCTGCTCCTGGCCTCCTGTCTCTTCACCATGATGATCCTCAAGGACTTGTCTCTGTAAGTAGTGGGAATTGTACTCGTACTGCTAAGGAGCAGGGCTAACGCTGTGACCCATCCTGCAGGCTGAATCAGACCAACGACTCCATGAAGAAGATCTACTTCTCCACTCACACGCGGGCCTCGCCCTACCTTATTGGCATCCTGTTCGGCTACTTCCTGCACGTCAACCGGGGAAGGTCCTTCAAGCTCAGCCGCCTAGCTGTGCTCCTGGGCTGGCTGGTCAGCCTGGCGCTGCTCTTCACCTGCATATTCGCGGTCTTCCCCTTTGAGAAGCACCTGGACACTCCGTCCATACTGGAGGAGGCCTTCTACCTGACCCTCACCCGCATCGCCTGGCCGCTGGGCCTCTGCTGGGTGGTCTTCGCCTGCATGCAAGGATATGGGGGATTGGCCAACAGCTTCCTCTCCTCGCCGCTGTGGCAGCCACTGTCACGGCTCTCCTACTCCGCCTACATCTTCCACATGCTCATCGAGAGCCTCAATGCCGGCCTCACGCGCACCAACACCTACTTCAGTGACTACCAAGTGGTGAGTTCCGTCTACAAGTATTTCTTCATCCAGTTTCCCGTGACTAATCGAGATTTCCTGGCAGATGCTGCGCTTCTGGGGCGACTTCGGCTTCGTGGTGCTCCTGGCCTTTGCCGCGTACATCCTGATCGAGGCGCCCTTTGGCAACCTGGAGGGCCTCCTGCTGCCCGTCCAAAAGCCTGCTGTCCCGGCCAAGGCGAAGGTCCAGCCAGTGGAGAGTACGGAAGACGCCTCGACAGTTCCGCCGCTCGAAAAGAAGACGCCACTTCCCGCGCCTGATGGGGTTTAGGAGCCTGCAAACAAATTGTAATAGTATAGTATAGTAATTCTCAGATATTTATATTAAGTTAAACCTTTTTTTTTATTTATTTATTACAATTAAAATAAATGCGCATATATGTGCATATGTACATATGTATTCACAATCGATCACACATTATACAATCGATCACACCTCAGTTCAACTGAAGGTTTAAAAAGCAGAGAACAAAGAGAAACACAGTTAAACAAAGAGAAACACAGTTAAACAGTAAGATTTTACAGTTGCATTTCCAAAAGTGTTCTCCTCAACAATATTATTTGCTTATTTTCTCATGATTCATTTGCATTTGCGGCATTTATGCATGCGGAAAGCAAGTGAAAAGGGTAGCAAGCAACGACTATCCAAAATCCCCCAGGTGGAAGGCAACATTTCAGCTAGCATCCCATGGCATGCCATTGGCATGAGAGAGAGACGTAGTTCGCGAAAGAGCGCAGCGGAACACATGAAAAAAGAGTACGGTTTTCGGTGATGCCTTGCTTCTTTCGCTCGCAACGCCGCCCGCCGCAGTTGGCATTTTGTTGTTGGTCGCGCGAGTTCAGAATTTACGTTTTTAGTGCCACTGTTTAATGTCGTAGTTAGTATCTGTACTGCTTTTACAAGGCTCTCCGAATAACCTTAAGTGTAAGTATAAAGGTCGAGGTAAAACTGTTTTATTTTCCACTCCTTTTCATGTGTTTGAATGCCGACAAAGGCAATACATTCATAGGTGCCACTTAGGGTGGACCTCAGCCAGCGTCCATTGGGGTGGACCATGACCCGTCAAAATAAATAAAAACACCAGAGAAAATTATCGATGAATAATAATCGAAGTAAAATAATAGACTACAATTACCATGAATGTTGTCTCCAGAAGCAGCCTTTGGCGCGTGGCCAAACGGGAGACCGAGAAGGCCAATCCAACGCAATCAATTGATGATTATGACGATACCGCTTTCGAGCCCAGCTACGAAGACGTTCCGAACAGCACTAATCGCAAATCCGTTGAATCAAAGGCAGGCTTTTACAGTAATTTACATAATTTAAACAAAGGCAACGGCCTAAATCAGAATCAGTTCAATGAACTCGCGAAGGCCCTCGCCTCGGAAAATGGAGGCTTTTCCCGACTGGAGCAGAGAATTGATACATTGGAAACGCAACTCGCCAAGCTGATCGAGACAAGTTCAAAGATAATGACTTCGGTGAGGAAGCTCACTGAGCGTCGAGGGCCGCCGAAAACAGATTTTCCCTGCAAGAGCATCGAGGAACTCGATGGCATCGAAGCAAGGGTAACCGCAGATCCAAATAAATATGTAAGTATCACTGCATATAAACAATTCAAAAAGGAATACTTAAATTATTGACTTATTCAGATTGAGCTGTTCCGGGGAATGCTCGCACCAGAGGGTGTTTCAAAGAACTTAAACAGAATTCTGTCAACCGCGGTATTGATGAACATGAACTATGCAGGACAATGCTCTAAAACAGGCCTGACTTCCTATGTAAACCTGAACAATGCGATATATGGTAAGTTGTCAGTCCATTCCCCCTATTGAGTCAAAACTTATCCTTGCACTTTCCTCAGAGTCGCAGCGTGCTGATGGATACACCTTGGGGGACTACGCAAAGGATGTTCGTACAGCTTTTACGAAATTGAAAAATAGATTCTATAAGGCGACAAACAAAAGCAGAAAGCGACGTAGAGAGGTAATGGCCGAAGACTGTGATGCGGATACCAACTTCAAAAGGGAAGCAAAGTAACATTTAATTCATATTTTCTTAAATTTGTTATAGTTTCTCCATGTTATCATACAAATGTACATATGTGAAAATACAAATTGTAGCA
>JAEIIM010064645.1:0-47699 GCA_018874515.1 Drosophila greeni | reverse complement strand
AATCCTATAAATTCATTGGCATATGATAATTCCTTCAATTTCCCGGCACTTTTCAAATTGTTACGCTTACCGATATTCTGATAACAGCATGCCATACTTTTACCATCCCCAATTGACAGCTTCCACTATCGAATCCCAAACATCGATTGCGCAGCTTAAGAAAATTAGAAGCTTAATTTAAAAATTAAATAAATAAGTTGAATAATAAACAATCGCCAAGAACTTGCCTTCTAATGGATTGCCACTAAGGGCACAGAATATTAAAAAATACTTTTACAAATATCTCAATATCAATATTTGGGCAGAATATCGATATATTGATATTTTGATAATAATCAAGAACCCTATTCGACTTTGCCCATTACAATTGCATTCTTTTTAGTTTCCCTTACACTCAAATCAATTAACTCGGAGGTAAGTGTTTGGCCGTGAGAGTGCGGACATTTACAGCTCTTATTTAAGAATAATTTCTTATAATCGCAGACAGCTACATCCTGTGGGGAAAATCAGATAAGCTCGCGTGAAATGTCTGCGGATCGACTGGACGTAATTATTTTTGGAGCCAGCGGCTTCACTGGAAAATACACAGTCTTCGAGGCTGTCACCGTGCTCAACGGACTGAAATGGGGAGTAGCCGGCAGGAACCGCGACAAACTAGAGCTGGTGCTCAAGCAAATGGGTGCTAAGGCCAAGAAGGATCTCTCGCAGGTGCCCATTTTCATAGCTGACGTCAACGATGAGGCTTCTCTTTTGGAAATGGCCCGTAAGGCGAAGATCGTGGTGAACACCGCAGGTCCTTATCGTTTTCATGGCGAGAAAGTTGTAAGTGCCTGCATCGAGTCTGGCACCCACCATGTCGACGTCAGTGGCGAGCCACAGTACATGGAGACAATGCAGTTGAAGTACGACGCGAGGGCCAAGGAGAAGGGAGTGTATGTGGTGAGCGCCTGTGGCTTTGATTCCATTCCCGCCGATTTGGGCGTCATCTTTGCGGAGAAGAACTTCGACGGAACCGTCAACTCCGTGGAAACCTTTTTGGAAAGTGGACTCAAGGAAGGCGGCGGTGACGGCGGCAGCGCTGGATTGAACTATGGAACGTGGGAGAGCGCCGTATATGGCTTGGCCCACTCGGACGAGTTACGTGGCATCCGGCAACAGCTCTTCCCAGTGAGACTGCCAAAGTTTTTGCCGCTGCTTAAGCCTCGACCATTGGTCTTTCGCTCGACCGAAGTGAACAAAGTGTGCCTGCCCTTCCCTGGCTCCGATCGATCGGTGGTGATGAGATCGCAGCGTTTCCTATACGAACAAGACAAAAAGAGGCCCGTTCAGATGCAAGCCTACGTGGGATTCCCTTCTTGGATAGCAGCCGGCGTTGTGATACTCTTCGCAAGTATCTTTGGACTAATGTCAAAGTTTCAAATCGGTCGTACGCTGCTGCTGAAGTACCCCGGCTTCTTCTCTGGAGGACTAGCTTCACGTTCTGGCCCCAGTGAGAGCTCCATGGATCGCACATACTTCAGGATGACGTTCAAGGCCGTTGGCTGGCCCAGAGGCGATCGTTTGGCCGAGAGCTCAGACCAATATACGGAGCCTCCAACAAAGTCGCTGATGGTTAGAGTTTCGGGGATGAATCCCGGATACGGAGCCACCTGTGTGGCCCTGCTCTCGACAGCCTTGACCATCCTGCGGGAATCTGATAAAATGCCAAATAATGGCGGGGTTCTGGCCCCAGCAGCTGCTTTCTCTAAGACCAGCCTCATTAGCGAGCTGGAAAAGCACGAGCATGGCATGAAATTCGAGATCCTAGCCAATAAGTAACACTGTTTAGACTCTTGTTCTCTTGACCCCTATGAATTCCAGTAAAAGGGGTTAGTTTGGTTTGTTTTGCATTTGTAAGCACTAAGCAAACTTGCTAGCACAGTTAACAAACACACTTATTTGTATATAATATATGTTGGTTCCGGGGAATTCTAGTTGATAACCTTTCGACAGTTTTAAGTGGTGGTGGAATTATTGTTTATGAGTAATTCTCAAGAAATATAGTTCTGTAAATTAACGTCTGTGCTAAAAATGTAAAAAAAATCATAAAATTAAGAGACTACGGACACAAACCAACGGCCTTAGCCGAGCCAGTTTCACCACCTTTTTTATAAATGTTTGTTTTGCTAATCCACTCACCTCTATGGTGAATATCGATGATTGAATAAACCGCGTGAGTTAATTTTGACGATATTTTGTATCGCAGGTATTTCTTTGGGAAATATGTTTGATCATCTCCAAAAAACATTTATGTATTAATTAACATATTTATTGGCTATTGTTAATTGTAATTGTATTTGAAATGCAATTTTTGGAGCTAGAAATATATTACTCGAAGCATAAAACGGTTCTATCGAAACTTTCAAATATATCGGTATCTTTTCCCATCGCTAAGAGGTGAATGGCCGGCAGCAAAGTGCGAAAAGTTTGCCAATTCGGTGTTATTGTAACTATTTAAGATATTTGGAGTGAAAAAAGTGGCCTGATACCTTTGATAAGTACTTTGTTGTGTTTGGAAACTGTTTTGTGGTAGTGGTGTCCCCAAACTTGAACGGATTCGCTCTCCAGAACGTCAGAAGGATCGCGTCTATTTTACACGTGCTGATCAGTCAACCAGGTAAGTTTTTTGCATGTTTTTAGGGCTACCGTCTCCCGATTTACTGCTATATAATCCTCTGTTGTGTCGCTGGTCTTTGTGGCAATAACACTTTGGGCTCCCCGTCTCCCGGGGACGGCATTGCTTGGCGCACATGTGATTTGCAATTAAATGATCATTAAATGCGACTTGAGCGACGGGCCGGGGATTCTTTCCCAGCAATTAATGTTGCTCTGGCCGAAGGATCGCGCCGCTGATGATGACATCCAGCGGTGCCTTAGTTTCTGGTTTAGGGATTATTTTGTGGTCTCTCGAGAGTCTGTCTTGAGAAGCCAGGAATGTGCTGTGTAATTTACGGCCCTCGAATGGCGGTGGTCTCTGTTTATTTACGATCCTTGAATTGTGACATTTATTTCGTTGCCCTTTGTTGGCTTTTCGTTCTCGTAAACTGTAGCACGCTGTAGCTCTTACGGCCACCTTTGATCGGCCTCTCTTTATGGTTATTTAATAAATATTCTCTCTACTCTCCCCCGTCTCCAGTGTGCACAAGTGTTTATTTGTTACCTAACACCCCGCTGACCACTGACCCTGGCCCTCCCCCGGGGCCCCTATCCGCGCTGACCACCATCGTTGACACACGCTGGAGCTGGAGCCGATCTGCTGATCTGGTCTAAGCTGAACAACTATTTAAACGGCCTTTTCTGTTCCGTTCCGTTCAGGTATACATACCGGTATCGGAGGCATCGGGTTACCTTGTCATCCCGGGGGAAGCCCCCCCAGCTCCCAGCTCCTCTGTCATCCGATCGCTCCGAACGCGCCATAACTGATGAGCCAACAAAACAATCCGTTATGCCCAGCTCCGGGGATAGCTGAAGTCTGCACATTTCGCCAGTCTGTCTGTGGGATCTGCGGAGTGGCTTCCATGTCGATGAACCCCTTTTTTTGTAGAGGTTTATTTTCTGGGAAATGTATAAAAAGTTAGGTTGAAGGAAGTGAAAACAAACTCTTTGAGGGACAAGGTTTTAAAGCTTATTTCTTGCTGTTTTTGTATACTTTCTGCTCTTGCTTAGAAGAACCCATTGTAAAAGTCGTTCTGTTTTTGTTGCTTACTCTTAAATCTTTCCCGAAACACAACTCCCACATTTATATTCATGATCTATTGCTTTTGGCTGAAACAAAAAACGAATCTTAAACTCTAGAAAACCCCCTTCTTATCGGGATAACCGAAGAAGCCGATTCCCTTGAGCTCCATTAGCAGCTCGTGGTCATTGCCAATGGCCTTGTATATGGACTTCTCCAACTCGTCGTACTGGAAGTGCGGCGGAAAGGGCATGTCGTCGATGCCATTTAAGAGGGTGTTTCCTCGCTCGTTGCCCAGGACCAGGGTGCGACCGCAGTGGGAGAATCTGAAGAGGAGAAAAAATAAAATCAAAAGATTCCACGCTCAGGCAGCGCACTCACCGCGCCACCGTGTTGAATGAGGAGTCCATCTTGTGCTTGGACATGGGGCGCAGCAGGTTGCGCCGGAAGTCCCACATGCTGACCGACTCCCGGTTCACCGCCACAATGATGGTGGAGTGTGTGGGACTGAACTTGGCCCAGTGCACCGGAGACATGTCGTCCTGCAGCTCGAGCAGTGGTCGCGTGATGCCGTCGATCCACACGCGCACAAACCTAAAGGAGTCCGGTTTTGTATTGGAAGAGACTCCCATTAATAGATACTCCCATTAATAGATACTCTTTACCCACCAGTCGTTGCCGCAGGTGAGGAACAGCTTCGGCGACCACGGCGAGAACTCCATCACCGTGACGCCGCCGTCGTGGCACCGCAGCACCTCCAGGTACTGGTGCTGGTAGTTGATGGAGCACTTGTGGATGCAGCCCTCGTCGGTGAGCACGTAGTAGATGTCCTTGTGCAGCGGATGTGTGGTGATGCTCAGGCCCTGGGGATGTCGGTTCGACTCGCAGCGTATCCGCGACTGGGGATGCACAAAGATGCCCTCGGGGTGCCCCTCGACGCGCTCCAAGACCATCTGGGTGAAGCCCAGCAGGAAGGGGCTCTTGATGATGCGGAAACGGGTTACCGAACCGTCTTGTGACAGGCTCAAGAAGGGATCAATCTCCCCCGAGTCGTTGTCGTTGTCGTCCACCTGCTTGATCCAGCGAATGGCCACCACCGGGGTGCAGCCGGGCGAGGTGGCGCGCTGGGAGACGGCCACCGGCGTGTCCTGCAGGCTGCTCACGTCGCGCACCTCGACGCTGCCGTCGTACAGCCCGATGGCCAGCAGGCTGGGCAGGAAGGGCGAGAAGCTGATGGCCGTCACCGGGACGTTGTAGTAGTAGGCCCGCTCCGGCTCGCTCGGGTTCTTGATGCTCCACAGGAAGACGCTGCCCGAGGCGGGGACGTACTGCGAGGAGAAGGAGTACAGGCCGTAGGCCACGGCCAGGATGTCGCCGTTGCTGCGACAGATGTCTATGTCGCTGACGGCCTTGCGCTCGCCCTTGCTGGGCTCGGGCACCAGCCGGAAGAGCAGGTTTATCGAGTAGTTATACTCGGCCTCCGCATTGGTGCGGTCCACCTGGTCGAAGTTGCGGAAGCGCCGCATCCCCTCCTCGTTCGTGTTGCTGGACAGCGTGCGGCCCACGTACATGATGGCCTTGCGGAACTCCGGGCTCTTCAGCAGCCGCTCCGTCTGGGCCGCGATCTTGTCCTTCTCGGCCATGGTCTCCTCGGTCTCGGATCCCTCCGCCGTGATGATGTCGTCTGTCAGCGACAGTGCCGGCATGTCCTTCATGGAGCCCATCTGGGAGACGGCCAGCTCCCTTGTGACGTTGTTCAGCGTGTCGTACATCTCGAAGTTGGAGACGTACGAGCCGACGGTGGCGCTGGTCAGCAGGATGGTGTTGACCGCCCGCGACACAAACAGCACCGTGTCCGTCTGGGCATCGTTGTCGGAGCGACGGCGGATCTTGCCCTTGCCGAGCGTGAGGTAGTCGTAGGTCCGGTTGTCCCGCTCCGTCTCCTCGGCCTCGGGCGTGCCCTTGGCCACCGTCGTCTGGGACTGGGTGTGCAGCTCAAAGAACTCGGACTTGCGGAGGGTGATCTTCACGAACGACTTCTTGAAGGGCTTCGCCTCGTGCTTGGCGCAGGGCACATCCACCGCGTGGTAGGGGTCAAAGTTGATGGTCTCGTACATGATCTTGGGATAATAATGGTTTAAAAGAAAAGTGGATTGAAGATGTATTCCAGAGGGCTAACCCCGTTAATAATGTCATCGATGGACTGTTTGTTTCCACCGATTCCCGTCTTGGTGCTGGATCGCGTGCGGGATCGCATGGTGCTCCTGGACAGCATTGTGTTGAAGTTGGTAATTTGCTGGAGGACGTTCAGGTTGAACTTCAGGAACTGCTCCACCATGGCCTCGTTCGTTATCGGCTTGGGCGTCATGTCCACCTGCTCGCCGTCCACCTCCTCCAGCACCTGTGGCAGCAGATCGTCTTTGACATTAACTAATGTATCTTTGGATCCTGAATCCTCACCTTGATCTGTCCCCGGTACTCCACATCGTTGAGTGTCTCCACAATGTAGTAGTGGACGGTGGAGTCCTTCTTCTTCGAGTTTCTTGTGTCATCGGAAAAGAGCTGGTTGACCTGCACCGACTTCTTCTTGTCCGCGTCTATGTTGCTCTGGCGGTCGTCAACACTCTGCTTGAAGGAGGTGGCAGTGGTTCGGTCGTGGGCCGTGGACATGTTGAACGGGATTTTGAAAGGTTTTCAAAGGCTTTGATCCTATGAGATGTTTTTTTTTATGTTTAAATTTGCTAGATAGCAAAGCAATAATTTCGTGGATGGCTGAGCTGATTATTGAGAGTTTATTTATAATTAAAATTCAAATGCTGCAAATGCAACATCTAATTAGGAAACATATTCTTTGGTCCCCAGCAGGCGCCGCCATTCCAAGTCATTCGCATTAATAATTTTTAATTAAATTCGGCATCCCGTATGCTCCTCCTTATCAGGAGCAGCACGTGCCCCCGACGGCAGCTCCAGCTTCGACTCTCCACTGTGCGGTTCTCTCTCTCTGCCTGCTGCGCCTGCTCTCGCCAGATAAAAGCCAGATAAAGTTAACACTTGGGCGAGGAGGATGCGAAGGAGCGAACCACCCCCCGAAGGACAGGTTGCCGGTGCAAGTGCGAGTCAGTTACAGTTGAACCCGCCAGCAGTCGCCAGCAGAGCTTGTTCCTTCCTTCGCGTCCGTTCACTCTTTCTTGGATGTTGTTTTGGTTCAGTTTAGATGCGTGTTTTTCTGTCCGTGCAGACATGAGGTAAATTGCAACATCTGAAGGAGCTACACCAGCAGCAGGCCTAATTATGGAGCCATCAATGGAGTGCCAAACAAGTGAAAAGCGAGTACCAGAAAACTCAATTAGGAGCACTGCCAGCGGAGCCTCAGCAGCCTCTGGCAAGGCGCTGCCCAAGCCGCAGATCCAAACGCCTTCGGTCTTGCAGCAGCCACAACAGCCGACGCAGTACGTCATAAATTCAGTGGCCATGCATGCCAAGGCAACCACGGCGGGCGTCATCACTGGCGGCACTCTGCACCGGGTGAAAAGTGCGCAGGTAAGTGCACACCCAAGTCCAGGCCAACGTGACGCTAATTGGAGGGTTAACTCCGGTGGACATGGCATGGATAATGGATATGGATGGGCGTTGGGTGTCCATTGACTGTAGAGAGCGAGGTGGACTCGATGGGTTAGGGGGAACAGTAGGAATACCAGGATACTCTGGTAAAAATCTAAGATATTGGGATAGTTTAAATGGATATGGTTTTGGCTTTTATTTGGCGGTGATTTCTTTTCTTTATCGCCTTTGGTCGAGAATTTTTTAAACCTGAGCTTATTAACTTTAATCTGTTAAAAGTTTTTAACATTCTACTGATTGTGTTTACCAAGAAATAGCATTACTTATCGCACGGTTCTGCATTTATCTGCAAGATACAGTATCTTAATCTTAATATATTTTGTAGTGTTTCTTTGTGAGGTAAACGCTGTTCTTTAAGATACACTGATCACAAAGTGGCCTCTGATGATTACCCATAATCTGTAGAGAAGAGTTTAAACCAGCTTCAAGTTAAGAATCAGTTTTAGCAAGTTTTCCATTCTTTCCCCTCGATAAGACTTTCATTTCCAACTCTCACTTCTGTTCGCTGCCTAAGCCTGCCCCCTGTATATGTTGGCAAACTCTTGGGATCAACCTCGTAATATGGTCAGATACAGATACAGATACAGATACGAGAGGCTGATACAATGTAGATGCGGATACACACAGCTATTGTGGGCTACGCAGAGTGCGTAGTACCGTAAGTGCGACCACAGCTTCACCGGCTAACCGAACCAAGCCGAGGCACGCCGGCTGCTGGGTCCAGTCCAGGTGGAGGCTGTGCCTCCCAAAGAGGAGGCCGCATGCGTGAAGAGAGGACGGCGTGGACGCGCGCCCTGTGCCATGTTATGTAAACACGGCCAAGAGGGAGCGTCGGTCGTGACGTGAACAAAAGTCAGGATCTGACTCCCGACTGGCAACTGGCAACTGGCAACCGCTACCTACGGCTGCTGTCTGCCTGATTCCCGTGGAGAAGCGAGGGGTGCCCGGCGCAGCGCGGTGGTGGCTTCTGTGCGAGTCACGTCATTCATCAGATGCTCCCTGATGCGAAACATAATTTGCATGGGGTTGGGAGTGGAGTGGGCGTAGAAGAGCTGCCTCTGGGGTGGTCCCAGAGATGGTTCCAACTATCCAAAGTTGATGAAGTGGAGCCGGGGCCATCGAGACTGTATAATGTATTGGCCACTCGACGAGGAGGAGCAGGACTCTTGGTACCCTCTTATCGAGAAAACCAAGACTCCGTTTGACTTTGCTTGAGAGTCTCGTCTTATCCCGCATCTTCCAGGGGGTGGCACAGCTCGCTTTCGATTTTATTTTTTATTCTTCAGCTTCGATTTTTCAATGTCCTTGCCTGTGAACTTGCCCGCAATTCGCCTTCCACGGGGGGTTGTTCCACCACCCAAAGGAACACCCCAGGTCCGCTCCTCCTGGTCTCGCGTTGTTTGTAAGCTCTCTCCGCTGAATTTATCTGCGAGAGCTGGCAGAGCTCTCTCTCCCTTGAGTTATCCTTAGGTCGTCCTTCTGGCTTCCGCCGTTTGTTTTGCTCGACAGCATCTCGAGGGGTTAATCAACCTTTCCGGAGCATCCAAAAGATGTGCGCAATTTAAGTTTGTTGTCCTGCGAAGAAGGAGGGACAAAGGATGAAAGGGCAGAGGCTATTTATGATACGAGACTCCTGGGTAAAGGGAGATAAACTTACAGGAAGAAACTTTACTAAGGATTTTGTGTTTCTTTGTGTTGTGTTTATGATTCTTCCGTATCGTCGCTACTTATATATAGATGACTGATTACAGAGTTTTCTGAAAGGGGTTTTATAGGTAATAATTTAAACATTTGTGGGGTTTTTTTAAACCTTAAGGGTAAGGTTATTTTTCTGGGAGTAGCTTACCATATCTGAATTAATCGTTATTAAAACCAAACCCATTTATTTGACCAAATCTAAAACCCCCTAAACTGCACTCAAGACTTCGAATTGTGAGATCTATATTTCCTTTTGTGTGTATCTTGTCAGTCGTAAATATATTTTACAGTCCCGCTGCTGCTCCTCCTTTAACTCTTTCCCTCCACTTTTTATCCAAACAATTTAAGTTTTCGAGCTGCACGTTTTATTGTTACAACTATGTTCGTTGGAGGATTTTGTGAGTGGCGAGTGGCGCTTTGCCTGATTTATGAATTTATTCCAATGGCAATTGGCAATTGGCGCGGCAGGCCAAAAATGCTTTTAGCTCCGGCTAGGAGTGCCTCATCCGGCGGCTGGGAGTCGAAGAGGAGGCCAGTGAGCAGCGGTGGCCACCAGTTGGGAGCTGGGAGCGAGGCACTGGTGGCGCCAACATATTTCTGCTGTCGCATTCAAATTATGAGCTCTGACTGCAGCTCTGACATTGGCTATGAAAATTATGCATAAATCGTTGACTCTGCCAGCCAGAAACACGAAAAAGAAGTACAGAAAGAGCGTATGGAAAGGCCTTTCCATGAAGAGTAAACAGACGCAGAAAGAAAGTGGAAAGCGGCGGAAAAAAGTGAAGAATTTACGTGTACGTGCGGGAAATTCCTTAATTCGTTGTTGGCCGCAGAGAAAAATACAGAATTATTTCGTTGTTTATTCTCAAATTTTCACGTCACGTGACGGCAGCTGAAGTGTCTTTGAAAACCAACATTTCCTTGGGGTTTTTCTCGGTTAAATGCCAACATGGCACAGTATTTGATTGCATAATTGTTGTTTTCGGCCTGTACTTAATATGCAATCGATGGAAATCTGAGGGTTTCCATCCTGGGAACTCGTGTGTGTAACCCAGAGATCGTTTGACCCAGCTGCTGCCATAAATAAATGCCTCTCCGCCATGATAATCGTCGCTCGACAGACACTTCTGCAAGTTCTGGAGGTAAAAATATGTCACGAACTCGAATTAATTTATGCAGTTTGGGGAAAAGAGATCTCCCAGTTGCAGATTAAAGCGCTGCGGCATTTAATAAATTGCTCTTAAATTACAGAAGAGGCAAACAGAGCGAGCGGAGATTTATGGAGGAGGATCTGTGGGTAGAGGTGGGAAAATGCGTATTTAGGGAAAAGCGGGCGATAAGCTTTATTGTGTATCTCACACCGTAGGCATCATCATCATCATTTCCAGATTAACATCGATCGAATCAGATTGGTTCAGGCTTTCTTCTCTGACCCATTAAACCAAATATGTCAGATGGCGTCGTTAATGATCGTTTTGGGGGTATTCCGACAGATCTTTTGGGCATCTGGGGGTCGCCCACGTCTTGGCCCCGTGCCTCTATCCATTTATCCATTTATTTCGGTCCACGCTCTGACCTTATGAATCAGAAAACCCGAAGAAAAGAGAACATATGAATCCATAAAGTTTTTATGTCAGATATCTAAAACATACAGTTTTTGATTTACGCAACTGGGAAAATGTTTGTTGATTTATCTGACTAATTTCAACAGCGCCATCAAGTAATTTGGATCTCGAACAAATTGGAATTGTCAGCTATATAAAGTTGGATATAGATGGATATAGATGGATTACATATAGGAAGAGTGGTGATCGATGGAGGAGAGTTTTATAGACCAATTATAAGTTGAAGTGAGCTGTAAATTTGAGACGATGCAAAGGGGTTGTAACTCAATTTGGATTTTATTTTATGCTTATATGAAAGAACTGTGTCACTTCTTAAAGTGTTTTTGAGTTAAATCTCCCATTTCGTTCCCTATATCTTTATGATTTATACAAATATTCCAACGTGCTAAGTCCTTTGCAAATAATTCAAAGAATAGCCTTTAGAAAAATTCCAAGCAAAACAATTTAAGAGCTAAAGAGCAATTAACCCCAAGGAAACTTGCTAAGCCCCCAAAGTTGAGCAATTCCCCTGTAAAGCTTTCGCAAAACAAACTCCGTGCCACAAACAACTGTATCTTTTTGGGATTCCTGAGAAAGATCTCTACAAATTTGCACAGCTCCACGCTGGTTCGTCTTTCCCTGATCTATTTGCTCAACTGAATTTTTTGTCGTCGTTCCAGTTCTCTGGTAAAACCGCAAATGCACTGCCACAATTTATGGATTTATTGTAGCCTAGCTGGGGCTGTATCTGGTATCTAGTGTTGATATAGCCCAAACGCGAATCTAATCTTATCTTTGGAGCTTTCCTATGAGTATTTTCCCTCTCCCCCAGATATTTGCAAAATAAAATGTCAACACACAGGCCCGATAAGATATGTGCTCGCCAAGGTATGCCATCCGATTGGGCCTTGTTTTTGGCCATATTTTTCCCTGGAATTATTCGCCACTGGCCGCCCTGCAATAATCTTCTAAATATAGATCGCGAAATGCGTGTTATAAATAACCATTTGTTTACTTCAGATAGTAAAGGAAAATCCGAAAACGAATTTCCCCATCAGGCAATCCATCATCTAGGAGATCGCTAATGGAAGATGCTGATGATGGATTTATTTACACGACGAAGGCGTCGATGATGAGGGCTCCCTCAGTCATAACCTGATAAAGCTTAACAATGTTAAGTCATTCATGGCGTTGTTACTCATTCCAGAACTTCCGCCCCTCCAAAGGTTTGACGTCAATGCCTTGACATTGTTTTCTCCCCAATTTGATTTCCAAATTTAAAAGGGTAGAGCCAGGTTGAATTACCAATGCAAATCACTGTCGTAGGTCGTTGATCGTTGACAGAACTCTTTGTGGAGTATCCTCTACATAAACATGGTAAATAAATCCCAAATTAAAAGTAAGTCAAGGATAGAGACTTTAATTGAAAGTAATTCATACATACATCAACCTAAATCAGAACTATTTTCATGACGTTAACACATCTCTGACTCTAACTCTGACTCATAGACCAAACATTTAGTGTTTTTATTTATTTCCTCCCGTTTTTATGATCATGCATTCCCTGACACGAAGAAATTTTCTGTTTTCCTAAATTGTTAAACAACTGCAATCAACGCCTCAGCGCGAATGTGTAACCCGAGTGGAGAGGAAAATCTATGATGCATTCTCCGCAGAAGAAGTATCTGTCTGCCTAAGCATTCCGGGAATCACTTGACTCGGGTGCCGGGTATCCAGAGTAAACACTTTCCGGCCATAAACTGCGTTTTGTTTCGCCAAGTGAATCGGAATGGGAATTGTTTTTAGGGGTTTGTTGTATTGTTTTTTGCTGAGTGCCTCCTCAGCGAAAAATGTGCGCTTCATTCACGCTGGGCTCCCTCTGGTCACTGGGTCCCTTTGCTCATTGATGACCGACTCCTGTCCCGACGCGGTTTTGATTACAAGCCGGCGTTCCGAGGTCGGGTTCTTCTTGTGTCTGAGGCAGTCCCGGCTCCGCAGGAGGTCTCCAAAATCCTCGGCTACTGTTACAGTTACGCGGACGACTTCATTATGGTATCTGTGGCATATTGGGTTTCGTCTTTGCCGTTTAGCAATCGAAAGTTGATTTTCTTGTTTCTTCTTTTACGGAATTCTTGTGGAAAGTGTTGCAAGCTCGCGGAACTGTGTGTAAACATGGTTTTTTGCGGCAAGCACTTCAAGTGTCAGGCGCTGTAAATAATGCAGAAACGGATACAGCTTCCCCTCTTCACATTCTCACTTCTCAGTTTTTTTGGCGCGTAATTGCGATTTTGTATCTTACGGATGCCACCAGCAGATGGGATGCAATTACCGCGGTCCTCCAGATGCTGGAAAACTGTCTGAGGGACCCATGCCGAGCTGCCAATGAATGGGAGCTCTCAGGGAACCAGAGTATTGATCTGGAATTAAGGTCGAAGGACTCGGGATTGTCTGGGAACCTTTTTAAACGCGGTTTTTCCATGGCTTGTATATAAATCTAGAAACTGGTTCAATACTGATATATTTTTTAGATTTAAGAGATACTTTAAGCTCTTTTGTAATTGTTTTCAGTTGTAAAGTCAAGTACTTGCACTTAAGATTTCTTGTTGTGCAATTTCCCTGCATTTTGTTCTTGTTTCCACATTAAAGCTCAACTACCAGCTGTGGTCACTTGAAAATGCCAAAGTCAGCTATGGGAATCCGAGGCTCCTTCCTCAGGCTGGCAAGAATGGGCTCCATCCTCCTCCTCCTCCGAGATGAGGCCATAACTTACTCTGCCCATATACGATGCAGATATGAGATGCAGCAGCAGCAGCAGCAGCTTGGGCCCTTTGTTTTCCGTTTGGTATCTCAATTTCCAGCCAGTCCGTAATGAATGGCTGCCAGATCTCGGTCTCTCGTCCGGCCCCCGCATCCGGGCAGCTCATGAATTATGCAAACACTGGCAGAAACCGGCTGTAAGGGAACTGCTGTTGTGGTGGCCCGGCAAAACAAACAAATTGTTTGTTATTATCGCTGGGTGGCAGCCAGATCGCGTCAGAATCCGGATCGGATCGGCGGTTCCTGCGGGATCACAGATTAAGAGACGCCGCAAACGCGCCGGCAAATTGTCAAACACGCCGCCAGCTTGGCAGCTGGAGTTACATAGGTCGCTTTACATGGTCGTCCTCCTCTTTGGGAACATATTTATTTTGCATGCCTTATTTTTAGGCCTGCTCCTCCGACTCCTCCCGCACACAATGTGTGAAATTGCCGACAGAGGATAGGTCTCGAGTGAGTGAGAGATCTATGATCTAGCCATGATAAATGGTTTGCTGCTCCAGAAAGCTATTTGAAGTTTGCCAGCAGGGAAAATGTGTGAGTGGAGGAGCAGGAGATGCCCTGGAATTTGTTCGTAGAAATTTGAATATGCTTTCAAGACTCGCAGAGCATGCTTCATTGTATCCAGGGTATCGGCACAATGATGAAGCTGTTGCCTAGCTTATGGTTCTTGGGAAACAAATATATGTAGACTACTATTATGGGATAATTAACCCACTAATGGTGGAGTGGCCACAATCTGTAGTGAGCTGTAGGGGGAGTGGCCCCCAAAGGTCAAAGAACTTGCTTCGGAGTAACCGAAAAGATCGATATTAGATCGATGCCAGAATCCAAGGTTTGCCTTTCTCCTTTTTCATAGCATAGTGATCCCTCCTCTGTCACTGACCTGGGCAACCCCGAAAGTGGAGAATGGAGATACCGGGGAGAAAGGCAGCTGGGAAGTTGTTAAAACCAAGTTTCATTAGGAGATGCACATCTTAATTGCTCAAACAGAGGATCTGCCTTCGAAGAGGATCCTGTGTTCCCCTCTCACCCCATCTATTGTTTTTGTAAGGAGTGTCCCCTGGGTAATTGATGAGTCTACGACCCCCACCCGACCTAGTGGAGTGCCTGAAGAGTTGCCCAATCACTTTTACTGATTGCCGCCCGCCCTTATCACGTGCTCGGCCTGTGCCTCTAATTGGGCGAGGGGGCACCCGGGACTAATGGCCGGGTTAACGTGATCGGGAATTCCGGGAACTGCTGCTGCTGCTGCACTTTTTTCGGAGCCGCCTCGACGTGCTCCATTTCTGCCCGAATGTGCCTTTGTTTCCGTTGCTGCTCAGCACTTGATTTCTGATTTCTCTCCGATTTCGACTTCGATCGCAGCTTCTGCATTGTTTTCAGGGAAACTGGCACGTTCTGGCCATTTATGGCTCACGCATGGCCAGCAGCGATAGCCCATTGTGGCCAGTCGGTGTCCGGAATTCAATGGAGATGTGTAGAGGCCAGAAATGCTAATGACCAGAGGCTGCGATCTACATAGAGGTCTATATGAGATTGTAGAGTCAGGGAAGATACTCTTCCCATCGAAGTGAGGAACTGATCTGTCTAGGATATAGATTTGCTCATCACTCCACTCCATTAATGGACACTCTGGAATCATTTGGCACATCTGCCTTGCCATTTTTCGTCCCGCTAAAGTGACAAATCAATTGCTTTCCCATTTCCTTCCCCACCCAGAGCAAACACTCTCATCCCTGGGGACTCTGGGGGTGACTTTCTATACGAAAAACTGTGCAATAAAAATAGCAAAGCTCTCAGACAAATGGCTCAATTAGCAGTCCACAAATACTCCTCGGATATGTGGAGATGGGGCTGGGTCAGGTGCCACAATTCCCAACCAACAAATATTTTCCACGGGCCCTTGGCAACTGCCGAAGGGAAAAACAAAATCATTTAGATAAAGAAGCCCAGTGACGCCTACAATTCGGCTTTTTCCCAATTTACGCAAGCGAATTTATGATAGCGAGCCATTAATATATAAACCAGGGTATATATATATTATTTTCCTACGTGGTCTGGTCTGATTTACATACATTATTTATTCGGCTTCTAAATGGCAAATGGAAACCATGTTTACGAGGTGTTATGAATGAACGAAGCTGCTGGGATGTGGGTATGGAGCCAAGTCATCTTCCATTTGCATATTTCGGCGCCGAAATTGTTCCAAAAGAATGCCACAAGGTGGGTGTGGGTGACACGCACAAAAAATATATGTTTTAATATGTTCAGTGAGCTGGAGAATGCAAATTCACCTAGAGTTTTATTTATTTTAAAGCCCTAGATGGTCACTCTTAGTGGGGTTTCTTCGTAGGTTTCACTTGATCTTATTGATTTCGAAATATACTATGTAATATATCAATATTTTTAGGTATATCGATCTATAAAAGAAGATCTTTCATCTCGCTGTACATCCCGGTACTTAGAAACATCTCTAATCTCCACCATTTATGGGAATATACTTTTATTTTCTTGTCCTAACATTTCTAACGAGCCAATTAAGTGGACTTACAGCTGGCTTTGTGTGTGTTGTCCCCTTCTGGTCACCCGGCTGTCCCTTTGTTTGCCCCTAAATATATATTTTCCTAACCCTAAGAGAAACCAAATGGTTCAAAATTGCCGACTAATTCTCTGGAATTCTAAATGCGGAATGCGGGTGGGTTTGCGGACTCAGAACTCATCTCGGGATTTTGGGAAACCGGTTGGACGAGCGTGACTGCGACAAAGATTCAGTGGGGACTGCACACAAAACAAACGAAGGATAATGATAATGACTGTACAGCAGGATAATGCACATGCTAAGGCACAGCTGGGAGGAGGTGGAAAAGCAGGACCATTTCCATGCAAATTTGATGGGCAAACTTGTTGTTGAGATATATACGAAATTCGAGAAGCCCACGATGCTCCATGGAAAAATAAATGGCTGTTCGAAACTCTTTACGACTCGACCATTTTAGATAGGAACACAAATCGATGGAAAGCCGAGCCAAAGTGTTTGGAAAATCAAATAAAACTCAGTCGAGAATTAAATTAAATCAGATCCACTTCCCCAAACGAAAGTGACAATAAAACTCGGCTCAATGAGTTCGCTTTTCGCTGGGGGTCGCCGACTTCGTTTGGTTCTCCAATTTTCCCGTCGCCTCGACCTGTCTCGACTCCGAGTCAGCCCCAGTCACAGCTCTTGACATGGCTCTTGACGTGCTGATGTGGGCGTGGCACTTGGCACGCAAATCATGTCAAATGTCACATTCAGCTGCAGCTGCACATTGAAAGATTGCTGGGGATGGGTTGGGTCTGGGTTTGGGACTTCCTTCCTCTCTGTACAGAACGGGTTGCCGCCTGACCTTCAGCGCTGACTTGTTGAGGAGGTCTGTCTGGGGTTCCTTTACCCTTCCTGCATGTTTTTGGGAGCGGGAGAGGTACACAAATGTGTTTGGACAGCTGGGGACTCGCAGACAACACAGCTACTGTTCCATATTATTCATTCCCGGGGCGGGTAACATGAGCTTGGTCTCACATCTCCGGGCTAATTGAGCTTTCGGGGGGGAGAGCTCTCGAAGAACGTCTGCACTTGATAGGCTAAGCATCGGGTTCTCCGATAATCGAATTGGGTTGGATGCATATCGAACTGTTTGTCAAAGCCAAATAGCAACTGCAACCAGATATGCCCAGATACCACAGGGGGGCAGTCAACTCGAGCTCAGAAGAACTTGATATGGGATATGGAATAGATAGACATGCTGGAGATATGTGGCCATTGGATCGGTGGGTGAGGCATGTGGCATTGTGCTTGATCATCATGTTTTTGGGTACTTAACGTAGGTTTAGAAATAACTGGGACTTGTGGAGATTTTGGATATAAAGAGGGTCTAGGATCTAATAAGTATTATCTAATAAACTTGGATATACGATGCTTAAACTCTGTTTGTGATGGTATATATCTTTCTTCTTCAATAACACATTAATTGAATTGATTCAGAATTTCTAACCCAACCTAACCCTTGACTCCACTGAAGTTCCTTCAAACTCCAGGCTATCTAGTCCCTCCGTAATCCCTATATCCAAGACCCTATACGATGTAGCTTCACGTTGCACGTGAGGGACGAGTGCCAGTTCCGATAGCCGAGCACAGCCGAAGAGCCACGAGCCGAGCCGACGAGGGCAGACCGAGGCAGAGCTGCGCAGCGGGTTCCGAGCGTCGTGTCAGTCCACGAAGTTGCCTGCTGCGGTGAGGTCCACGTCGCGAGCGAAGCGATTTCCGAGATACGAGATACGAGATACGAGATACATTGTCAGACCGAAAAGACTTAGAGAAAGATACAAATGCGAGTGCGAGTGTGTGGCGTTTTCGCGTAGCTTCTTTTGTTTTTGACTTCGGCTTTGCGAATTTTTGGCTTTTTGCCCCGCGGCTAAACTTGAAATTATAGCTGATTCGGCGAAGTAGCAGACACAAGATACAAGATACAAGATACATATGCAGATGCGAGCTCGACGCAGATAAACAACAAGAGTGAACACAGTGAAGTGGGGAGGAGATACAAGTGGCAGATAGACATAGCGCGAACCCACGTCGAGACACTTTATTTATATTGTCCTGGATTAAATATATCTAAAAGTCTCGATAGTGGCCGCCATGTCCAGCTAAGCTGACCAGTATCTTGGCATCAACCCCGACACATCAACCCAGATTGCATCGCCGCCATGCTGGACAAGCAGAGCTCATCCTCCGTCTCGATGTCGGCCTCCTGCTGCAGCTCCAACGCCACCACTGCGGACCTGGACTACGACGTGCCCGTCTCGCGGCGCATCCACATCAAAACGGTTAGTAGACGGCCGGGATTTCAGCTGTTGAAGCTATCTCGATGCTGTGACAGTTGCATCTTCCCCGGGCAAACTGTAACGTGTCTGTGGCAGCTGAAATTTCCGCAATTCGCATTCGTTATCACCTGGCAGAGCGACACCGTTTGATGTGCCAGTTTACGGCCAGGTGAGATATCGCCGTGTCGTGATAACTCAACTCCTTGTGCCTAGAGCCCCGTGCTTAAGTGTTCCTTAAG
This sequence comes from Drosophila greeni, assembly GCA_018874515.1. Taxonomy (NCBI): domain Eukaryota; kingdom Metazoa; phylum Arthropoda; class Insecta; order Diptera; family Drosophilidae; genus Drosophila; species Drosophila greeni. The sequence goes on along the minus strand of JAEIIM010064645.1, from coordinate 29,145 downwards.
AAAATTAGCGAAAACATGAGCTCACCATCGTGATACGGAATCTAAGTGTGATTCCCGCCAGATATTTTTGGTAGCTTCGATTAGATAGCATCAGAGTGATTAGATTAAAGGCTTCGACACGGGCTCTGGAAGTGAACCTGAAAGAGAACTCTAATAGGTGCAGTTAAGGTCTAGGATAAACTTCTAAAAACGAGCTGTAGCCTCTCCGCTTAGCCCCTACATTCCTCACCAACAGCTTAGTCATAATTATAGATCAATTCTTAAAACATTCCAACTTATTAAAGTGTGGAATGCAAGCCTCTAGCCCAACTGGTTTCTCTTGAGAGAAGTGCAGTCAAAAGTTGATCAATAGATTTATGCTGCCATATATTTCCATCAGGCGCCCGGGAGTCACTCAATCAACTTCTTGTCGCCACACGCGGACATTAATTCTAATCAATTTCCCAGAGTCAGAGTCCCAGTCAGAGTCACTTGAAGTGTCGAAGCGTTGAGGCAGATATATGTTCTCCGTCTAGACGGATCGCTGGGGCGCCCACTTAATCAGGGAGAGAGCACAAGGAGCGCTCGATAGATGTCCCTCGGGGAGTCCGTGGTGCAGTTATCCCGAAGATAACCCCCGAGATCCGAGAGACTGAGAGAGCGAAAGAAAGACCTCCCCTGACACAATCTTAATTAATAGTAAGGGCGCTCCTTTTTGGTTCTTATCTTTGGTTTTGTCTTTGGTTCCCCTGAAGATATAGGGTCTTGTCTTGGGGTTCGGTGTGACGCTCAATTAAGGTTGATTAGATTTTGGCTAGCCCTGGACTTGCCCTGCGAGGTTGCTTCGATAAGGAGACTTTACCAACGAGCGCGGTGGTCTTGGCCACATTTTATAGGGTTCCCCTTCAATCAATTGTCTGCCAGGCCAGGACTATTAATAACTGATTGAATTGGCCACGCCAGCCATCGGTCCGAGGCTAATCCCTGGCCCCAGCTCTGGGTCTGTCCTTAATTGCGGCCTTCAGTCAAGCGCACGTCCCTGCCAAAGGATGCCAGGAGACCCTGGGGAACTATTAATTGCCATCAGTCAGCGGCATGCTAATAAACCCTTGCTCCTCCTAGAGGTTCTCCATCAAAGAGATGAAAGCGTGACACGTTCAAGGCAAGATCCTGAAGGCGATAGCTCCGTGCCCCATTTTCCCGGCCATTAGTTCCAGTCACGCGCCCATCTCCATCCGAGGCAAGGCCAAAGAAGGCAGGAAACCCATCTTCGGATGTTTTCCGCTGTTTGCATTTTGAAATCTAAGCTGAGAACCGAACCGGTCTCCCTAGAGCTCCGCAACTCCAGACGGCGTCAATTACTTTTCGCATTTGTGCGCATTTGGAGCACATTTATTTTAATCTCACCTGTGTCCGAGCCTCAGCCTCCCTCTCTCTTCATGTCTGTGATGGATGGATGCAACTCCAGCCACAGCTCCATGCCCCCCTTCAATTACTGGATACTTTGTGTCAGCGACTGTTAGGCCAGGGAACAAGTGTCCTCCGGCCAAGAGCTGGCTCTGAGCAGCTCCTCTCTGCAGACACGACTCTTGTAATTAGCCGTTGTTGTTTATTTAATTTCAAGCTTAATAACCACACAGCCCAGAATATTGAGTGCCGGACTGGGAATGGACTGGTAATGGGAGTGAGTGCATTTGCATTTGCACAGGCAAGTCTTGGACACTGCAGACTGGCACCTCGTAAGCTCGCTAATTTATTTCAGCGCTCAGGTTGTGCAAACATTTTTCGCATTCAAATTTGCTCAACAGGTTGCTGAGTCTGTCTGGGGTCCTTGTCCAGTTGCAAATTGATGAATGTGGCAAGGTTAAGGTCCGGGGAAGAGGGAACTATAACTGGCTAATAGGTTTGAATGGGTTTTGGTTTAGAAAAGGAATAGAAAGATGTGGAGGCTTTGGGGGATGGCTAGCTAGTCTAGCTAGCTAGTCAGTTACAGTTCCCTTTTAGCTAGTCCCTCTGTTATATTCCTAGTCTAGCTAGCTAGTCCCTCTATTACATTCCTTTTTAATTTCCTCTATCCCTCCTTTGATTGCCCTTATTTTTCCGGCATATCAAGTCGCTTAACCAAACTCAGCGAAGAAGAAAAACTTTCGCTTTTCGTGTGTATTGTACACTGCTCAGTTATTTTATCTATTTGCAATTGACACTCGCGTTGCGTTCAGTTCACAGGCCTTTACTCACTCACTCACCTGGCGTTATCTAACAGTTAAGAGAGTCATGTGCTGCCAAGCGAACACTGGCCCGGAATGACGGCCAACTGAATTATGGACCCCGTCGCACAGTCTAGAGTTGAGATAATGAATTCAATTAAATATACTTTTTGCCTTTGCACTTTTTCAAGTTGCAAGAAACGTGCTAAGAGCAGCCAAGGTGATAGCAGAGCAGGAGGAGAACGCCACTCGCAGGGTCATCCAGGAGAGCGCTTTGTTTGTTTTCCAGGCGTGCACAAGATGGAATGACATTTATGAATTACAAATCTGACATGTCACGTTCCCCGGGGCCCGGTCCTTAAAAGGAAAGGCTTGACTAATTGCCACGAAGTCGTCGGAGTCGCAGTCCTTCAGAAGTCGTAGAACCCTGAGCGAGCGAGACTAAGGCCGTGTTTACAGGGAATAAACAATGGCCAATTGGCCTCAGCCTCAGCTAGGGCTGAGCAACTGATAATTCGCACTCTCTCCGCCTTCCTCCGCCTGTCCTCGCCAGATAAGGAACTGGTCGTAACCGAGCAATAAAAGTTACATGTACCTGCAGGCCATAAGTGGGTTCCAGCAGCACCTTCCGCCTTAAGCCACTTAATGGGCCCATTTGCTGGCCATTTGCTGCCAGGCGGAGGAGATGGGCTACTGGAGTTGCTAAACGAGCAGCGATTTCAGCGGTCTTCCCCCTCTTTCATAATGTCAGAAGCACTTATCTTCATGTTACGAAACGATTGCCTGAGCGATTGATATCTATGATGATTCTACGAGCTCTGGAGGGTCTGGGGTTCTTTGAGGTGCGGGGATTGCCCAACCCTTGTTGTTACTTATCAGTGAGTGACTGTTCGTGGGAAACCCCCTTATTGAGACACCTCATTTGTTTGCCCAACTCGGAGATGCGTCTGTCAGCTCACCCGAACTCCTCCCAAAATAGATTCCAAACTCTAATCCATCACAAGTCGACATCGGATGCTATGTTTTTCATCGTCCAAAGTTCAAGGCGGCTTTCACGTGGGAGCTGTGATCCTCTTACCAAAAAGTGGAAACTGGTTAGAAGAAAAGAAGAGTTAACAAAAGCAAACCCGATCATCACCTCGGCGTCGGCAATTCCTCAGGCATGAGTCACGTCCGGGGTATTCCTCGGCTGGAGTCTGGTAAAGGGAACTTAATGACTTCGAGTCAGAATTTGTAAAATAAATCGGGGGAGAAGATTGAATGAATGAAAGAGCTGTTGAGCGAATTGCATGGCTTTAAAATGGTTTTAATTTCCTTCGTTTTATGCAGCTTTTATTTTCGGGGTTTCTCTTTCAGAGTTCTTTGCCTTTGGGGACACTTATTCTTGTTTTTTGCTTTATTATTTTTTTATTACTTAAGTTTCAAGCATGCTTGGTTGTTTTATCAAATGATTGATCTTTTGTGCAATGGTTTTTATGGGGCTCTCTTTTTATTATCGTACACGAGTACATATATGCATATAGAAGAAACAATTCATTATAAAATATACTCTCTAAGGCCGTTAAAAAATGCGGATAAGTGCTTACAATAGCTGAAAGCTGAGACTTTACAGACACGCTCGAAAATTGATTTTGTTCGTTTGTTTCGTTCGACTGATTCACTTTGCCACAATTGAATGTTAACTGGTTGGGGTTTTTTTTTTTGTTATTATTTCTCTCTCGGGGAAGTAATTTTGCAACGTTTTTGCGTTTTTCCCTCGAAATTGCCGCGAAGGTCGACACAATACTTTAATTTCGTGTGTGTGGATTCCGTTTTATTTGTTCTTTAATATTTAAAGTCAACAGTTATTTTCCTTTGTGTTTGCTTCGTTTTTTTTTTTGCACAGAAGTCTTGGCCAAGTTAATTGAATTGGCATATGTTTGCTTTGACGCCTGGCTTTGTGACTCATTTTAACGAAATTTACTAAAGTGAGCTTAGTTGTTCAAGGGTTCAAGTTTTGTAATAATTTGGGACATCTTAATATATAATATTTACAACTTTATTTACATTAAAGCTTAAAGTAGAGGCACCATGAGGCACTCTTTTATTTCTTCTTAAAATTTAACTCCCTTAGCTTTGGTGACTTTCTTACCTACTTGCTCAAACTACTTCTATATCTTTCTCTATTGACTGAGGTCAAACGCCCAATTGAATTACCCTTTCCTCCTGGATATATCTTCCATATACACAGATATAGAAATAAACTGAAGCCCGAGAGCTCATTGTCCAAGTTAAAGTCGAAATGCAAATTGAATGAGGGAGTCATCTGTGGAATGCAATTGCAATTGACTTGTGCCCGTCCAGGCAGAAGGAATCTATTGTTAACCTGGGGCAAGAGGCAGTGAAGTGCATGGTCGCCAAGTGCTGACCCGGGTCGACATCTGATGGAGCAGCTCCATGCACTTGTCAGAGCTGCTTAGCCTCAGTATTCCAACCGATTCCGATTCCGACTTCGACCCAGTCTTCGACTCGGAACGTGTTTCTCCGCCCGACTTGCTTGGAGTTTTATTGTCACACCACATTTTATACGGATTGCTTGCTTTTTTTATACCCTTTTTTATTTATTTTGTATATTTTTTTTGGCACACACAAGTTTGCTGACGAAATGTGAGGAAACAGTAAACATTTTGTTTATTTTCGCACTGAGTCGGCAAAAGGAAACCAGTTCAACTCGACGACATCGACATATGGCGTTTTATTATAGAAGTAACCCCAAAAAGCGTATTTCTCGTATCATATCTACAAAGTTAAGGTTCGAAGTCCGGTGGAAAGTGACGTGTTCGAGGGCTGGTAATATATAGAAATAGATATATATGTTTCTGAAGTCGGTTGTGAAAATGCAAATGTGGGAGAGTAGAGGTGCTGTGTGAAATATTGCACAGGCAGAGCTGATAAGTCGGACAGAAAAGTTAATAGGAATACTGTGAAGTCACATCAGTATCTATTTTTATCTCAAACTGGTAAATGGGGTGGAACAGGGAACTATTAAAGGTAACCAGAGAGAGATCACAATAGTTTATAAAATATTTTAAAAGATTTAAGAACCTGCCTTAGTTTTCTCAAGGTTCCTTTAGAGTTTTAGAGTGAGCTTTTCGCTTCAACATCTTAATAGTTCCCAAATTCCACTTCTTATTTTTCCATTTCTCTTCAAATTCCTCTTTTTTTCCTTCATTTTCATTAAATTTTTCTATTTGTTTCACTTCCCTCAAATTCTGTTAATTAAAACTGCCGCAAATATTATCTGTCACGCGAGACTTTAGACTATTTGTCGTTTTATCAGCTAACACCAAGGGGCTGGGTCCCGGGTTATCAGCTCACATTTCTATTTGAAATTATTGCCAGGCCATCGAAAATGATTCGACTTCGCTGACAGAGTTCCCTGCTCCATTAATCCGGTTAACGACCACTGGATAAAACCAATTGTCATCTTGTGTCGGAGTGGCCAAAGTTTTGTTGATTTTTGAGTGCTCATTAAGCTGTTTATTGGCGGCTTCTTCGCTTTTTTCTGTATAAAAACTCAACTGCGACTCGGTGGTTATTTATGTGCAAAAAAAGAGAAAAAAAAAACCAAGTTTGAGTAATTGACTGTTTGAGACATCGTGGATCGCAGCTACTCCTGGAATACATAAATAACTTGAGTTTGAGCTGAGCTCTGAGCTCTGAGCTTGTTTTGCTAAAAATTTGGCTGACTCTTCGAGGAGGGGATTAAAAAAAGCTCCTTTGCTTCTACAAAAAACCCAGAGACTTGGCCTGGGGTAAAAATTATTTTTATTTAAAAATCCGTGCAACATGTAAATCGGTTTTCGTTGATTTATGACAGCGATTGAGTCGGAGGAGTCAGAGATTGGTTGGTGGGGTTTGGGGGAACTCTTTCAGCTTCCCGCAACTCTTTCCCAGAGGAATGCACTCAGCAAACCAATTAAAGTCCGCCCAAACAAACAGACAAACAACTGTAAAAAGGCCTCTAATTTTTACCACAAGTCAACCCCAGAGACAGGCGGAACTTCAAATCTTCCAATTCTCGCCTTCAAATATTTGCCCCTTCAATTAGCGCTGTGTCAAAGGGGGGGAAGCAGGGGGAGCTGGCCACGAAGAAAGCAGGTCTAATCCGGAGAGGAGACTGGAGAGTGTGGAGAGTGGAGTGGCCTCCCAATAGAGCTCCAGACCCAACAAACATCTGAAATCCGAGACGAGCCAAGTGTCACTCCGCGCACATGAACTTCAAGTGCGCTCATTTTTCTTTTGACATTTGAACATTTCTCGCTTCCAGCTTTCGAAATTAAAGAGTAGAATGAGTAGCTAGTGGTGGGCCAGGTAACAGAAAAACGGGTTTCGGAACCGCACTCCTCACCTCACCTGGACACGTGAAGTGCCGGCTTGAGGGGCCCGAGTCGCGGGTTGAAAGTTCAGCGGCGATTGAACGCTCGATATTGTAATCGCTGGCTGGCTTCCTCTCTCTATACACTGGGAATAATCTGATGTACTTTTATTTAATGCGTTTATAAAAGAAAATATATCAATTTCCTATGAGAAGAAGTAAGTGTTTAATCCCTCTAAACAGCTTTGTTTAAGCTACAATAATGAAGAAGTTGTGGTTCTCTTTCGATTTTATTTTTAAGCCTCGCTTCTCATTTTGAAATCTTTTTTCTTTTAAATATTTGTTATTATTTAGTCTGTATAAATTCTTATTTTAAATAAAATCTGATTTTGATCCGTGTAGAAAATGGTTTAAAGAGTAGGTAAAGAGCAGGGAGTGGAATGGGTCGAGTAAAGGTGAAGGAGGTAAGGAGCAGTCACGGCTCGATTTCCTTCTTTTTGTTTTTGGATTTCTTTGTACGTTGCGGTGGCGAAATTAAAAGCACCACTCTTTCAGCTCCTAACCACTGCCACACACAGATACACACGCACACAGCGGCAATTACATATTCATTGAGCGGAGGAAAAGCAAATCAAAACGTTTGCCCCCGAGGGAACTCACAGTGGCGGTCAGTGAGTTAGGTACACAATTGTGTACCTAAAGATATTCTGTAGAAAGGGGATTCATTCATGGGATTCATTCAAGGGATTCATTCATGGGATTCATTCATGGGATTCATTCATGGGATTCATTCATGGGTTGATAATTGCCAGGATTCATTCTGTTGCTGCTCCAACATTTATGTTTGTCTTGGGATAGTGGGAATGATTTTAAGTAGTCTTGGTCCCCGATGCTAATTTTGCTACCAAACCTAAGGAAGCAGAGATCCTCCACTGACCCCGACTGTTCGTCCAGGCTCTCTCTCCAACCACCGAAAGGCAAACACAGACACAAAGGCGGATTAAGGAGAACCTACCCAAAAAAGTTGACCTGAAATTCCAGCTAAACTAATGAAGCAAATGAAAAAACAACAGAAAAAACAGAATTCCATTGTGTTTAGCCCCCACTCTCTATTATTTTTTCGACATTCTGCAGTTTTCTGCATTCGCTACCATAAAATGCTAAAAACATAAACCAAGAAAAGAGGAGCAAAGCTGAAAGAAGCGCTCTTCTCATGAATGATGGAAGTCAAAGTCGAGTCTGGGGAATCCGAATCTTCTTTGAAATTCCATTGCAAATTTGTGGTTTTGCGGCTTCTCAGAAGAGGAAAAGGGTCTGCCTGATACATATAAATAATTTGATATAAAAAACCCCATTAATTGTTTCATGCTTTGCTTTGATTTATTTGCAGAAACTTTATGCCAAGGCCATTTACGATAATTATGCGGACACGCCGGACGAGCTGCCCTTCAAGAAGGGCGACATCCTCACCGTCATCGAGCAGGACACGGAGGGCATACAGGGCTGGTGGCTCTGCTCCCTGCGGAACCGACAGGTGAGTTGGGTTGCTGGTCAGACCCTTCATCATCCTCTTTTCCTTCTTGTTTTGGTTCTTAATGCTTTCCTGATTGCGTCTGGGCCCTGTCTGCCTTCGTAATTAAGCAATCGAAAGCATTTGCATAAGTTTTTCCATTTCATCCGGCCCGGGGACTAGAAAAAACTCATTTAAATTTTTAATTTAATTTTCTGTAATTGTTTTTGTTTCGTCTGGAGTCGAAACCGAGAGGCTGGAAAGACGGGAAGCCTCGTCATCATCATCATCCTCCTCATTGGGGGCACGTGGCCGCTGCATGCGGGAAGGCCAGGCCCCTATATAGTAACTCCCCTTCCCAACTTTCGAGGGTCTTATAAATTACACATTTTTGGCACTTTAATTGTGGCTGCAGGGTTGTAATAATCATAATCATCGGGGAAAGGGGGCGTGAGCATAACCATTACCCAAGATTACCACAAGGCACACAACATTATCTCCGGATAAAGATAAAGAGTCAAAGTTGTTTGCTCCGATTTCGAAGGCAAGCCAAAGTGATACTCAAACAGAGAAGGAAAATATAAACTGAGGAAATCAGTACAGAAATAAGGAATGTTTACGGAATGATGAGAAGGAATGTTCCTCTGAAAGAGAGCTGTTTACATTGTAAAATAAGTAAACCGTGACCCATTTCGAATATGTTTTTCCCCTCTGGAAACCATTTATCATAGCCAAAAAGTTTCTAAAACCCCTCTGGCCTTAATTTCTGATTTTTTGCTAATTATCGCTGCGCCCCGGGCAGCCTTGGGAGCGACCAACCCCCCACGACAACCCACAATCCAATCCCCAGATCTCAAAATTAAAAAATTTCTGCACGTTGTTCGTTCAATTAACAACTCAATTGGCGCCGCCTGACCGCCGCTCCGATCGGTGATGATATGGTGTCAAAACATATATCAAAATGGAAATCAGTAGAGCTCGGAGCAATATTTATACCGATACCGGTACATAGAGTGCGGGCCAATTGTCGCTAATTAAAAAGTAGCCACGGCTTTTTAATGGAAACAATTAACCCAAAAACGGCGGCCAATTGAGTGTCCAAAGCAACTCGAGCGGCAACAACGTGTGGCATAAATATTTACGGCCAAAAAGTCAACGAAAAGGCAACTTTTTCAAGCTGAAACACATGTTGACAAGATTTTCTGTCCGATTTTTTTGATGTTTGGCACATATTTCTTTGGAGAAAAATCACATATCTCTGCGGTGGAATTTTGTGAAATAAACTGGCACGACATGATGTGAGATGTGGCTTGCAATTAAAAACCGAAATTGCACACAGAAACTCATAACTTTTTGCTGTATTTTCGTGGGATATATATAAAGGCTTTTCATTAATAATTCATACAGCATTGAGGTTGATTAAAAGCCAATCAAAACCAATTGAGATCAATGAGTATGAGTCCGCACACCATTATATATAGCAGATGGTGAGTGATCGAGGGGAGTGCTTTCCAGGCTAAAGATAGAGGAAAAATATCATATATTTATAATATAAATTAACAAATTAACAACTTATTCCTTAGACTACTTTATTCATTATCTCTTTCTATTCCAGGGCGTTTGTCCCGGCAACCGCTTGCGCATCCTGAACTCCTACGACTCCGGCTGCTTCTCGCCCTCTCCAGCCAGCTCGCCCATTCCCTCGCTGGCCGCCAGCACGGCCACGCTGAACAGCTCCATCTGCTCGGCGGAGATCTACGAGAATGGATCCATCATCAGCGCGGCCTCAGCCTCCTCCAGCGGTCTGGGAGCGGAGTCTACTTCAGGGCAGGGCCGCGGCACGAGGAGATCTTGGCACGTCTCGCCGAGCAAGGTATGTAGATCCTCCTCCTCCGGTCTCATTCGTTCTCGTCCCGGCTCACTTGTCAATTTCTTAATTTTCCGCTTCGACGGAGTCCGCGGCAGGGATCCTAATTGATTTCATTCCTGTTTTTGTTATTTTGTTGCCTACTGAATTATGATATTCGTCGGGAAAGTGAAAGAAAGTAATTTCTCGGCTCCTTTGGTTCGTTGCAACGCTCCATCATTACGCTCTGAGGGGTCTGAGGTCCACGGTCCATGGTCCACTCATCTGCATCTCCGCCAGCTCCGACCTGCCCCCCAGTGGATCCGCTCCCCGCACATCAGCTGCGTGTCGTAATTGTGCAATTAATAAGAGTTGTGGCCGATCCTCTCGGTTCATGGATAGCCTTAGCCTCTTGGGGTCCCTGGCAGCTGTCCAACGGGTTTCGGCCCCGAGCTCGTAACTCGCCAATTTGTCAGCTGGACATGCGTTTTATTTGCATTTCTCTCACTTTGATGCGATTTGATTTGGAAATTAAAGGAAACTAGCAATTTGTGGATCGGAAGATCAATAAATGATTGAAAGCCAGCTACTGAGGGAAAACAGGATGTGGTTGCTCTGAAGCCTGCTACAAAGTTGCTGGTGTCTGAGGGGAAGCCCCTGCTCGTTCTCAGATGAGATATTTTGAACAACCTCTCCTCCAATCAAAATCTTTGCTTGCACAACGGATCAGATTAATTGACCAAAACCGATCATTAGCACACACTCCAGACCAGGCCTGGCTCAGAGCTCGCTGACCTTTGGTGGGATGATGGCTCTGGGACTTGGTCTCTCATAAACGATGACTTTCGCTTTCCCTGCCCACTGACTAACTGACTAACTGACTAACTGACTGACTGAATGACTGACCAGACTGACTCGCAGGCAAATCAAATAAAATGAAACCCAAATTACAGGGTCGTAAACATTTCCTCGCATTATCGGCAGCTATCAATCTCCACTGGAGGCAAGTGAAACCATAAATTCAAATTCAAATGTTGCCGGAGAGGAGGAGGAGGAGCTCTGCAGATTGCTCTGGGATAGCATTGCAGTTGGAGATCTCAAAGAGAAACCTTTCGCCATAAAAGCTCAGCGCTGCCTTTTGTTGCTGTTCGATTTTTATTGACTTTTGGGAAAGCCTCTCCCTCTCTCTCTGTATCTTTCTCGCCACTCGAAGGCGTCAAAAGCCATGTGGGGAATGTATGGGATCGGATTGGACATGCACTTGACCGCATCATGTGGATGCCTCAAGAGGGAGAGAGATTCCCCCGAGTGAGTGGAGTGGAGTCTCTCGTTGACCCATTTTCGATGGTGGCTAGGTGTTGGGGAGGAATCTATGAAGGGAAGGATGTGGAAATATATATGGATTGATGTTTAAAGAGAATCAGTAATATTGAGAACCAAACCAAGAGAATGCTTACGAATCGATGGAAAAGCTTACTAGATATGCCAGGTGATTGACACATGAAGAATCCCTTCTTGAGGTATCCTCCGACTGCTCTTACATAACTTGTTTCATGACTCAAATCTCAAATTAACCATTGAGAAGGCGACTTTTTGGGCTAATTGAGAACGGAAACGTCTGGCCCCGTTAGGAGTTGTGCAATCGCAGGGCAGTGGCCGCCACATATATCCGTACAACCCACATGTAGACACCGCTTCTTGTGGCCAAGAAAAAGCCGCCTCCACCGTTAGCCAACCCACCAGATACAGATACAAATGCTGTGCGACAATTTCAAGTTCCTTTAGGCCCACAAACGAGCCAGTATCACCTCCTCCTCCTCGTCACGCACCTCCAAGCAAACTCCAAGCCAGGTCCAAGTCAGGTGGCCAGTGGAGATTTATGGCCAAAGCCAAAACGGGCGAAAAGGAGGCTCTCCTCGGCTCTGCGTTTGAGCAAAACATGTCATTTTTATTTTTACTGCCCAAAAATGGTGAAAAATGCAGCCACAATAACTCTTTTTTTCCCCTGCTTTTTTTGTATTTGGTATTGGGATTCTGCAGAGATTTGTGCGTGACCAAAGTCGGAAACTGGCGAGGATTCCGCTTTGGAGCTGCAGCTGGAGCTGGAGCTGGCAATGCGGATTCGCTGAGAAAGCGGGGAAAACTTTGCCTCGTTGTCGTCTTGGAAACCATCTGCTCTGTTGGTGCATCCTCAGTTTGACCCGAGAAGATCCTCCCGATCCCGACCAGCCTTTCTTTCACTCTTTCTCCTCCCGCGATAATTAACATTTTCCAAACAAACGTTGTGACGTTTCGTACGTGAGAAAATGCTGGAATTTTGTAAGCAGTTTGGGGAAGAGAACCCCGAGAACTGTGTGCACTTTCTGCGGTTCTTTCTTCGGAATACATGGAGGAGTATCCGAATGATGTGCTGAAGGTAGAATTGAAATGCAGGGAACAAGCTGCGTATGTGGCCAGGAGATGACAATCTCATGTTGCTACTGTTTTCGGGTTTGGAATTTAAACGAGAACGTGTAGTGAAGATTATTACACAGCCAGAATCTGGAATTACTCACAGCAAGCGGGGAATTCAAACGGTCGGCCATTAAAAGAAGAGGTAGAGAAAGCTGAATTTGGCTCTGGCCCAACCCAAGGAGAGTGCCCCAAATGTGTCATAAATACACAAATCTTTGATATATGTTTATGCCCGGAAAAAGTTGCACTAACAAGGAAAGTCACGCGAGAGTCGGGCCCAAAAAACCAAGCCCATTAAAACCAAAGACCAAAGACAGCGAATCCCGCTGGGCTTTGTTCCATTTCGGAGATTGCACAAACATCCAGGCACTCAGGTGGTCAAGATCCTCTCAAGAAATGCCGCCAGCTGCCCTGATTCCCCCGATAAGATAGTGAAGGAACCAGGACGCCTCCCTTCCCGCAGAGCTCGGGTTTCGGGTCCTCCTCTCAGCCTGGAGAGAAGTTGCAGCTGCAGCTGCTCGGAGGCATGTTAGGTCCGCTCTCATTTTATTATTTTGGCATTTTGTTGACTCGTGTTACGCGTCAATTGGCACTTCAAAGGCCTGGACAAAAGGCAACCGGGCCTTGGGCACTCCAGGTAGAGAGCTATCCCCCTGGGGTACCACTTGCGTAACGGTTTGCTTAATTAGGAATCGATTCTACTCGGGGGCGTGGCTCTTCTGTGGTGCGTGGCACTCTCCTGGGCTTAAAACTGATGAATTTGGCATATGTCGAGCGGTAATATTTCATCATTCATCGGGTGGAAGGCAACATATGGCGGGGACCTTCAATGATTGCAATATATCACAAATATATTGAGTCCAGAGGGCAGCTAAGACCCATAATCCAGCTCCTGCCACTGGCCTTTCGGGATGTAATGCACTTTTAATATAAAAAGTCGATGAGTTAGGATTAGGGAATCAATCCGTTTTTTATGGCAATTCAATATGGTGAAATAAGAATTCGAAGACTACAGGGGGACATGGTTTTAGACTAGAAAATGCGTATTCCTAGAAAATAAAACAAATATTTGCACTCACGTTTAGCATCCTAAAGGACAGTTTACTTATGACTTATAATAACTCTCATAAGTCTTAGTTTTCCTTGGCAGAAACATACATAATAAGCCAGAATTTTACTGTACGCCAAAGGATTTTTCCTCTATGAATAGGAAAAGCCCTTTAATTACGGGGAAAACAAAACAGTGGTCGCTGCATTACCCTTCTGTTCTTTCCACCACCGCCCGACTTGTTTTGTTTTTGTTTTTGGGGTCCTTTACCTTGACACTGAACCGCCTTGAACCAGGTCCCAGTATTTCCTAGAAACACATTGCGCAGGCGTCGACTCTATCGCGTATTTCGCAGTGAATTTCCCGACTTTAAACGAAGGCTTCGAAGGCCTCGACAGTCAAGTTTTATACGCCGTAGAGCAACGTCTACGACTCTAGGTCCCTTCGGTTTTTTCTACTCCATTTTTGTATACTCCTTGCACAAAGTGCAGCTTGCACTTGCACAAAATGTGATAACAAGAGGGGAGAGGAACAGGAAGCAGCAGCTCCGACCAGGTGAGGAGTGGCAGCCACACCCAGGTGGATTTTCCGAGGCGAAAATGAAGGCAGACGGAAAAATCGATAGCCCAACGAGTGGCTGGGAGAGCGCAGGGCGAGGGTACTACTCCGAGTAGTAGTACGAGCAGTAGTTGTAGTAATCGTAGTAGTACTCGTGTCTCACCTTCCCTCCTCTCTTCCAGGTCATTACCCCGCAGAGACACGGTGATGTCTACATCTACAACTGCTCGCCAGGATCCGGGACGGGCACGGGAACGGCCAGCCCCCGTTCAACCCAGCAGCAGCAGCAGCAGCTGTACAGCAACCAAAGCATCTACCAGAACCTAGGAGTCGCCGCCATGATGTCCCACAACGGAGGTGCTGCCCCTCCCAGCGGCAGTGAGTTCGAGACCTACGACGTCCCCAAGCCCGCCACGCCCGTGCCGCTGAACTACGACAGTCCCAGGAGCGGAGCAGGTCCAAGGACGCCCACCAGCCTGTCGGCCCGCTTCGAGTCGCTGAAGAGCGTGCCGGCCTCCATTGAGGAGGAGTCCTACGATGTGCCGCGCCCGCTGATCTCCGCCGGCCTGCTGACCCAGATGACGCCGAGCAGCTCCGCATCTTCGTTGCTGACCAGTGACAGCCTCTCGCTGAGCTTCTCCAGCTCCAACCGCTCCTCGCTGGCCAACATGCCCGACTATGACATACCGCGCCGCAATCCCTTGCCTGTGCGCCGCCAGCAGAGCGGTCTCGCCTATGACTCTCCCTTACCGCCGCTGCAGGAGCAGGAGCAGAGTGTGGCTCCCACCAGTGCCGCGTCCGCCTCCGTCGCCGCCACTGCCACGACCAAAGAGTTGCCACTGGAGCTGAGCTCGGCACTGGAAACGCTGGCCAAGCTGCAGCTGCAGACGACGGCCGCCATTAGCCGGCTGCTGAGCTTTGTTGTGCCCAACTGGCGCACTCGGGCACAGCTGGAACCTGCCATCATGGAGCTGAAGCTGGCCGCCCTGCGCCTGCGCACCGCCCTGCACGACCTGGCTGAGTTCGGGGAGGGAGCCTTGGGCAATGCCACGCGCTCGGAGGACCGCAGCCTGGCCCTCAAGCTGCGACCGCTGGTGCGGGCTCTGCGGGACGCCAACAAGCTGATACACGACTCCTCCGAGTCACTGGATGCCCAGGGTGGCTGGTCCGTGGAGCAGTTGGCGCGCAGTGACGAGAAGCACGGCTGTCGTCCGCCGGACGCCCTGGACCAACTGATGGCCTGCGCCCAGACCCTCACCGAGGACGTGCGCTCCACCACCAGCTTCATCCAGGGCAATGCCTCGCTGCTCTTCAAGCGCCAGGCGCACCAGCAAAACGGAGGAGGAACCGCAGTCGCCGAGGGCAGCCGCGGCAGCGCAGAGTGGCTTGAGGACTACGACTACGTGGCCTTCGAATCCAAGGATGCGGCCGCCAGAAAGAACCAGGCTCTACGCGAGGCCATTCCCGCCGGCCTGAAGACGCAGTTTGACACGGTCATCCGCACCGCCGAGAGCACGGCCATGGGATCTGTGTCCAGCTCGGGGTCGGTGCCCACTACGCCAACGGCAACGGCCACAACGCCGTGCAAGTCGCCGGAGATGACCGACAAAGACAAGAAGCTGGTGCGCTACTACGCCCAGCAGATCTCTACCCACATGGGCAACCTGATGCAGGCCATCGACTCCTTCCTGGAGACAGTGGAGAAGAACCAGCCGCCCAAGTTTTTCATTGCCTACGGCAAGTTCGTGGTGGTCAGTGCCCACAACCTGGTGACCATCGGCGACAACGTGCATCGCAACATCTCGAAGGAGGCTCTCCGCGAGAAGATCCTGCGCTGCACGAACGGTCTGTCCGATGCCCTAAAGACCTGCGTCTCCAAGTCGAAGAAGGCGGCGGCGCACTTTCCCAGCGGCAGCGCCGTCCAGGAGATGGTCGACTCGGTGGTGCACATCAATAGCCTGGCCCGGGAGCTGAAGACGGTCATGCTGCAGGCGGTGCACCTGTCGACGACTGCCGGAGTTGGAGCCTGAAGCAGCCGCGATCCGGTTGCGGTTCAGTATTAACTCGGAAAGGTGCAGCCACGTCTTCCAAGCCCCGGCCTCTCCCCGCCCACGACGGTTCCTTAACGCTTCGCCTCAAGCTTTGGCCCCGCAAGCGAAACCCAATCTATCCGAAATTGGCATATCCCCAGAAGCAGCAGACTTGCATTGTGATATTTTTCAAGCAAAACATCTGAAAATGCACACAGCCGGGCCCCAAGGAAAGGATGTCGCCCCGGACTCGGCTTAGATATTAGTTGCTCCCCACCAGAGTCAGTCGCCTAGCCATAAGTTTCGATTCTGTACATATTATATCTTAGCTCCCATCTTAGCCCCACACTTTTGTAAATTCGATACGATCCCGACCCCGAGCCCATCCCCGCCACGCGCACACCCGCAATATTGTATCAGTGGATGCATTTAAGCGTAGTTTTGTATACCTTAGGTTTAGGCCGTAGCACTAGGCAGACCACACACTCATCCACATGTATGTCCCGCACGCATAGTCAGAATCTGAAAGATTTACACTCAAGCCCCAAACGGCAGCGATGATGGTCGGTCGGTCATTCAGTCAGCAATATACGAAAATATACACATTAACCTAACACTAGCTACCAAGTAAACGATGTCCAGCCCGGGAGTAAGTTACACATACGAGTGGAATAGCAATAAAATTAAAAATAAACCTAAAAATATACCATAATGGACTGAAGGTTAGTTGATTACATAACTATATCATAACTTTTTATATTTTAACGAGTTTCTTAACCTATTTGTATGACATTGTCACCGTACACATATCACGCATCCTTGGCGCACCTGAAGCCCAGGTTGCCCGCCGAGCTGTCCTCCGTGTTCTGGGAGCGAGCGGCGCATCTGTAGCGGTAGCAGTAGGACTTATGGCAGAGGTAGGAGCCGCCCTTCTTCACCCGGTTCGGGTTCAAACTGACGTCGGTGGCGTCCCACAGGTCGGCGGTCCACTCCCACACGTTGCCCACCATGTTGTGGAGGTCGTAGACGTTCTGGCGGAACGCATCCACGGGGCAGGTGTACTCGTAGCCGTCGTCGGCCAGGTTGCCATCGGGAAACTCGCCTTGCCAGATGTTCAGCCAGTGCTGATCGCGGGGCATCAGCTTGTTGCCCCAGGGATAGAGTTTGCTCTCCTTGCCGCCGCGACAGGCTGCCTCCCACTCTGTCTCGGTGGGCAGTCGCTTTCCGGCCCATTGGCAGTACTTCCTGGCGTCGCGCCAGGACACATGCACCACTGGGTGCTGCCCGAGGCCGTCCAGACTACTGGTCGGGCCATAGGGATGCCGCCAGTTCACCCCTTTCACTTTGTACCACCACGGAGCGCTGGCAACCCGAAAGTCCTCCAGTTGCTTCTGCTCGGCGACATCCAGCAGGGTTTTGAAGAGGAAACTGTCGCCGAAGCGCTCCGCCTCCGTGGTGTAGTTGGTGGCCAGCACGAATTGCTCGAAGGCGTCGTTCGACACCTCGTACTTGTCCAGGTAAAAGTCCGCCACCTTCACCTTTCGTTCGGGCGCTTCTCGGTCCTGCCCAAAGTGCGGCTTGTCCGTGCCCACCTTTACCGTGCCTCCGGGAATGATGGACATGCCTGGGAACTCCTCCTCTTCGACGTCCCCGTCGCCAGCAGACTCCAGCTCGCCATAGTAATCTCGATAATGGCTGTTGGCGCCGCGAGCCTGCTGCTGACACACTTGTTCTGGCACTGTCGCCGCCTGGTTGTCGTCGATGGCTTCTCGGTTAAGTTTCTGGCAGCCGCAATCGCTCCCTACGAGTGGCCATTGGCTCAGGATTAGCCACAAAACGCTATGGAATGCAATTTCCTTGTTTGTTTTCATTTTGTTGTGGCTCTAAGCGTGAAAGAGTGACCGCCGGGTCTTCCAGGTATAATGAGAAACCAGAGTTTTTCCGCTTCCACGGCAGCTGGGCACACTAAGACTAAGGCTTGAGATCGAAAAGTCTGGCAACGCCAAAGCCTAACTTCTTGTTTGAGTTGGCTTCTGCTACTATCGATGACGTCATTGACACTATTGCACTAGAACATATCCACGTGCTGCTGCTTCTGCTCGCCTGGTGCATTATATCCAGATTTGTACTGAAAATGTAAAAATGAATGCCTTGTTTTTGCCTACAACAACAACAATTGTACAGCAACAATTGTACAACAACAATTTGGCAACAACAACAACAATATAGGTGCAGGGTTGATCTGCAGAGAGATGACGTTTAGCTTAAAGTCTTATACTGTGTTCACCCAAAGAGTTAGTTGGCTTCTTCTATTGTCGGTGACGTCATTGACACTTTTGCACCAGAACATATCCACGTGCTGCTGCTTCTGTTCGCCTGGTGCATTAAATCCAGAAATGTACAAATTTGTACTGAAAATGTTAAAATTAGTGTCCTGTTTTTGCCCTACAACAACAACAATTGTACAACAATTGTACAAAAACAATTGCTTAACAACAATTTGGCAACAACAACAACAATATAGGTGCAGGGTTGATCTTGAGAGAGATGACGTTCATAAAGTCTTATACTGTGTTCACCAAGCCCAAAAGTATGCAGCATGTATAACAGCGACAAGTGATGCAAGTGATGCAAGTGGTGCACCCCAAAAGTATGTTATTTCAAAAATATAAATTAATTAAAACTAGCCCAAAAAAGGTCCGAATTGAATTTAATGATTTTCTGCTCAACTATGATCGATTTTCATGATCCAATTTCTATCTGCACGGGTACAGATACTTCGGCTTCCTTTCTTTTTGTATTTTTAAAGAACAAGTAAGTCACAATAGAAACGATATGTACGAGTTAAATAAGTTAAAATTAGTTTATGGCGTAAATCGTGTTTAACATGTGGCGGCGATGACGACCAATCCGGCTTGGCTAAGAATCGCTTGGCTTTTCGTGCAGCCAGGGCCGGAATATGGGCAGCGTCGACGGATAGTGGGTATGCGTGTCCGGCTTTAGCACCGAGTCCGGCCAGGTGTTCGCGTTGGCGGCATCGCTGGCGTTGCGGAAGGGATACGTGGCCAGGACGATCGGCAGCTGCAGCTTGATCTCCTTCTCCATGGACTTTGGCTCGATCACGAAGAAGACGTCGTAGGATATCTTGATCAAGTGGCAGCCATGCAGGTTAGTGGGCGGCAGGGGCGGCACGTACAGCTCGTTGTGCCACTCGTCCTTCCCGCCCGGCCTGATCTTGCCGCGCACCAGCACCGCCAGCTCGCGCTTCTCCGTCTGCACCACCTTGCCGCGCGCCAAGTACTCGATGGTCTGCGAGATAGAGATTCGGATCAGATTCAGATATTTAGACAGTAAGGATCGATCAGCAACGCACCTCTGTTAACGACGCCTTGGTCCGCTTGATGGACACGTTGCTGTAGTTGGATATGAACGCGGTGACCAGAATGTTCTCGCCGGGCACGTAGCCACCCCGGTCCAGTGACACCCGGCACTTGATCTGACCGCCGCCCACGCACACGACGCCAAGCTTGTGCTCCACTTCACAGGTGAAAGGTTGCTGTAAAAAGAAAGGAACAAATGAACATTGTCCTGCATAATATTCAAAGAATTTACCCACCGCTAGTATCGGCTTCTCCAGGTTCAGGTCGATGGGGTTCATCACAATGAAAACCTGGTGGTTCTTGTGTATGATGCCGTTGTTCTCGCGCAGGGCCGCCTTGCAGTAGAACTGGATCCAGCCGTAGCGGCCCAGGAAAGTCGAGGGGAGCCCTAGTGGCAGACCGAGCTTGAAGGGAAAGCTGTGTATTCCCGGCGAGAGAATGGCCGGACCGCCCTGGTCCACGTCGCCGAGCAGGCGCATCCGGAAGTCGATGTAGTTCTCCTTGTCGTACGTCCGCTCCTGCCTGCGACCGTTGCGGACGACGCCCTCGCCCACGACATGGAAGTGCAGGCCCAGGGCCGGCGTCTCGTCCTGCAGCTCGATGAGCACCCGGCCGGACAGGAACTGGCCGGGGAAGTACAGCAGCGAGGTGTTGTCGAAGATGATCAGGAATTTAAGTAGCTTGCGCGGCATCTTGGCGGCGGCGTGAGGTGGTTCCTGGGAGTGGATCTGCTTTCATGGGCTCCGCTGCTTTGAGGCCTGGAAAAAGAGCATCGAAATTGGTTAGGTTTGTGGTAGATCTGTGAGTTTGCAATTATTTTAGCAGCGTTTTCGGTTTCATGACAACTTGTCCGTCATACTTGGCTACGTCTCCACCGCCGCAGTGTATTGAACGCCACTCGCACACTCGGATATTTGTGTGGGTAGCAGCCTAGGCGGGCAAAGGAAGCAAAACCAGTTTGGCGTTGCCCCCAGAGATGGCTGCGTGCACGACGGCCATGCAGCACGATAGCCCCGAAACATGCGCAGCAAGGTCAGCACAGCGATCATCTCGTGTCACGCCCCCAGCTCTCGAGGTTGGTATGTATCTTGGCTGAAACCGTAGGCTGCAGCCACTGCCATAATCGGGAGCAGGCCAAGCTTGTGCTCAGCCAGTCCGGTTACTGCATTGGTTGACAATGCTTGAAAGAGGCTACTGACGTAACATCCCAGTGGAAGGAAAGTGGATTCCCGACAGTGCAAAGAAAACGTCATCACCACCAATAGTTTTGGGCACAGCTACACAGATCATAGAGTTCGTTTCCGCTAGAGATCACTCATTGTGGGCGCACTTGAAGCCAAAAGCCCGATTGTTTCCCAAATACTGTACGTACGCACACACAAAGCAATCCAGTCCAAACCGATCCGCTGGGACACTGGCACAGAGCGTTCTTGGCTCGATCTCAACCGCGCTCGCTGACGCCCGTTTGGCAACTGGTCGTCGTCGTCGTCGCCGTCACCGTCATGCATCAGGCGCTTGGAGCAACTCGTTTTGAGAGCACTTTTCGCTGCCAAGCTGCTGGAGAGCAGAGAGATTCAGCTGGAGCACAGCCTCTGCCTGGGTGATGGCGTAATATGCCAGGCGCTCGCCTTTGTTTTTATTATTGTTTGTACCCATCGCACCCGTTTCTGCATGCGATGGACGCTCGCAGGATGCACTTAATGCCTCCGCCTGCAGGTGAGTCAACCGGATCCGAGCGCCTGCCTGACCCACAACAAAAGCCGAGGAAACAATGGTTGAGGAGGCAACCCGATATCGGGGGGAACCCTTAGAACATTCGTTCTCAGACACGTGGAATGCGTGTCTCAACACCTCATGCCTTATATCGGCGAGCCCGCGGGCCAATTTGGGTGAGCGATCCGCTCGATTACAAGAGCAGCTCGCTAATCGAATTTGGTAATGCTCGCCAACCACTTCAAGTCGGGCAGGTGGAGCGTTGGCCTGACAAGTACGCAGACTATTTGTGGCCAAATGGGCTTGGGACTCGGATTCGGATTCGGTCGCACCTACAAAATGCTTGAATTATGCAGAGCTCCGCCATTCTCCGGCTGTCTGAACAGGCACAGGCACATAAATGCACTAAGTGGCACACATTTATGCATTATGCATGCAATTCATACCGGTTTAGTGTTGTCTTTAGGCACCCAATCGAAGAACCTCAACTGTAACTCATGAAAATGAAAGGCCAAAAGCCAAGCGGAGCTATCAAGTAAACAAAAAGAAACCGCACTGGCTCCCAAAACCAGTGCTTTTATGTGTACACTGGACTTTTTGCCCGCACTTGCTCCTTTGGTGGAAACCTTAGGCCGGTTTCAACGCTTCCTGCGTTAGGGGATGAGGTTATCTGGGAAAGGTATTCGTCAGCCTTAAGTTGATGTACTACAGTACATATAACATAGACCCACAATTAAAGATCTATAGCTGTCTCAGCACTAATCACTCCTACTAAAGACCCTGCTGATTGGACACTGCTTCCATTGTAGATGGTAGATTTGCTTAGGTTTCTTTTTTCGATTTCTCCGGGCTGCCTGCATTAGTGACACTTAACGGCAATAGAGAGTAGAGTGGAGTGGGGCTGGCGTTTTCCATTTCAATGTTTTCTCGCTTAATTGCTGAGAATTGTTGACTCTTAATGGCCCTAAGAAGCCGCGAGAGATGGATGAAGGCAACGAGCTGGAAAGATTTCCCGTTTGCGGTCTGAAAATTAGTTTACTCCGACTCCGGACCCCGTCTATATACTTGTTTGTTTGTTGTCCAAAATGATTATCGAGCATAGTTGGGCTCGGAGATTCGGGCAGCAGTCAGTCAGTCGGCAATTAAGTCCAGCAGAAGCTGGAGTGTTACAGTCAGTGTGGTTTCGCAGTCGCTCCGTGGTGCACCATCCACAGATCAGTACGGCCAGGTTTCTTTCCGTTCAGCTCTCCGTAATTACAGTGGACCACAGTATGTAGCTACATCAGCGTTTTGGTCGGTCTTTCGGTCTTTCATAATAGTGGCGAAAGCCAGCCGAGAATATCTCAGCGTAGCATCAGTTGCGGAGGGGAGTGGCTCGACCGACCGACAAACAGTTTTATAAACCTTACCCACGATACCGTAAAATTCGAAGAGAAAAACCAAGCCGCAAGCTCTGGCCACCGTCTTCGCGCTCTTCTCCTGGACAGGTTGGCTCTCCCTCTGCCTCTCTTTTGCCTGAATGGAGTTCGTTTAAGTCCGACCTGGTGGCGCTGTGCTTCAGTTGTTGCGATGACGCCGAGTGCGCTGGTAAGACACGGCAAGACACCGCGTCGCTAGTCTTGGCCTGAGCTGCGCTCTTCCAACGGACAGGTGTAGCGGCGCGCGAGAAAGTTTAATCTGTAACAGGCCCGGGCGAGCGAGCTCGTAATGGTGCTCGCCATGAGTCATCCGCGGTGTTTACATCCCCTCCAGAGCGTGCGCTCTAGTTTGTCCAAGATCCTATCAAGAGACCGTGAACATGTGTTATGAATGGACACAGTATTTACATAATTGGCTAATTACCCCATCTCCTGACACTTTAACACTTTAACACGCGGACCAGATTCTTGCTAAGCAGAAGAAGAACTGTTAGCCAATTGTCTGCGGATTGGGGTTAGCTGGGGTTCACTGGAACCACAACAGAAGCCGCATAAATAACACCAAGTGCTTTCTTCGGCCCAGAGCCGAACCCGTTAAGCGCTCGTCGCTCTTATACAATACCCGAATTTGCATACCCCGCTTGGAGTGAACTGTGCGCTAATCTATGGTCTCTGGGCGGTGTTTTCACAGAATGCCAGCAGCAGACATGACCACCTTGGCCACTGAGCCCGCGATTGCCGCGCTGGAACTGAGCCTGCCAGTCGACGACGACTTGGATTCACATGCCTCCCAGGAGGACGAGGACGGGGACAACCTGCCGATCTGGATCGACGGAGAGGAGCACTGGATAACCGGCGTGGATGGCAGCACCACCTGCGCCGACCTGATCTGTGCGCTTCTCAGCTACCGGAGCCTTCAGCAGCAGCAGATGTATCGCAAGGAGGGCTTGAGGAGCCACTGTCCCGCGCCTGCCGTCCATGCCCCGCAAGAATACGCTATTGTGCAGAAGCAACGGCACTACGAGGAGTACCTGGACGGAAGTGCCAGGCTGTGCGATGTTATCGCCAGCCGTCACGCTTTGCCAATGGAGGAGGAGGTAAGAGATCGCGATCGAGCGATCGAACGATCGAACGCCTCGAGCTAAACGTTTCTCACCCTCTTCCAGTGCCAGCTACAGCTACGCCATTTGGCCACCGCCACAGCAACGTCCCGAAAACACACCCCGACGACGGACAAGGACAGCGGCATGGGCAGTCCAGTGGACAGCTCACGTAGCATTCGCTTTCGGCGCAGGGGCAAGGGCAAGGTTCTGCCTGCGACCATGGAGCTGGAGCAGTGGGGCATGACGAAGGCCAACCCCAAGCAGCCAAAGAGAAGCCGAAGAGTGCATCAGCAGCAGAAGAGCTCTCACACATCGCCCAACGAGAGCCTGCTGAACATTATCCTGGCGCAGGACGAGACCATACTCCAGCAGATGTCCATGCTGCAGTAAGTTATGCAATCTTTGCACACGAACCCCGATTAAACCGATCCCCCAACAGCGATAAGGACCGGCAGATACTGAAAATCGAGGAGGAGAAGCACCGCGTTCGAGAACGCGAGCTGGGCAAGAACTACCTGCTCGAGACATACCTAAAGGATCTGGAAGAGACCCAGGAAAACGGTCACCACGCTAAGCAAAGCTCCGAGGAGGGGGCATCAAATAGGAACGACGATGCGGCAGCCGGTAAGGGTCACAATAAGATATAAGATCTGCTTACTCACTCACCCGTTTCAGATAAAGGCTCCCGGACGTCGATCGCCGATGCTGGTCAGGCCATCAAGGACGAGATCCAATTGTACTGGCTGGAGAAGATCCATGCAGTGAACAGAGACCTGCAGCGGGAGGAGGAGCTGCTGCTTAGCCTGCATGCCAAGGTGCGTAGGCACCACGTAAGGCGGGTGTACGAGACGAAGAGCGAGGTGCTGGTCCAGATCGATAAGCTGGATACGCAGCTGGCCGCTCAGGTGGCGGATATTCATCGTGTGGAACGGAAACTGTTCACGGCCAATGAGCAGCTTAAGGCCAAGCTTGGCGTGCTCGAGTGTTTGGGCCGCGAATTCGAGACAACGGTAACGGAGGAACGTTTTGTTGAAGAGGAGCCCCGAGAGGCCGTGAAGCTGGCCAGATTAATACAATCGTCGTCCCCGGCCGATGAGCACCAACCAGGTGATCAGGCCACCGATCTCGACCGCCGCTGCCGCCTGACCCAGAAAGAGATAACGGACAGGAACCTGAATGGTCACCAAAGGCCAAATGACAAGGGCTTGACGAAGCTACTGTTTAAGGGACGCAGTAACTCACCGAATTCCTCTACCTCCAGCCCGTTCGTGCCCGTAGAACACCTGGGCACCCTTGTGTGAGCTGGGAGGAGAAGGATAATTTATGAATCTCAAGCGTCCGAACCAAATTGTTGTCAACTTACCAAATAGAGATTGCATTCTTTGTTTATGTTAAAAATTATTTTTTTCTGGCAACAAAAGATGAAAGCTGGACACCACATTTGCGGCTACTACTTCCTACTGCTATTTTTCAACTGCTGCATGAAGCCCGCATTGGGCTGGATGCAGGGCCGCCAGGACTTGACCAGATTGTAGGCATCCTCGGCGCTCATATCGCGCCGCTGCATCAGGTAGCCGATGACCACGGAGGCGGAGCGCGAGACGCCAGCGTTGCAGTGCACGAGCACGCAGCCCTGCGGCGATTGGCGGCGAGCCTCCTCAATGAATTCGATGGACACCGGCAGGACATAGTGCAGCAAGTCGGCATCCGGCAGGTCTAGGCAGGGAAGGTGTTTGCATTTGACCGGCGTTGGCAGCTGCAGCTCTCCGAAACTCGGCGTCGGAATGCCCACGCTGAGTATGTGCGTCCACTTGTACCTCAGTACGTTCTCCGCGGTCACAGCGTCCTGGGAGCCCAGGTAAAGGAACTCGCTTAGGATGCAGGCGGGTACAGTATCGGGCTTGGTGTCCACGACGAAGCCATATGGGCGTGACTCTAGCTGCTGTTGTTGCGGGCTTCCGGATGCAGCTGTTCCCGATCCCTCCTCGCTACTGGAGGATCTCTGCTTCTGTTCAATGTAACGGGCTCCTGTGGCAGTCGTGACGACGGTGGTAGTTGGCCTTAAGTTGGCCAGCCGCTTCTGCAGCTCATACAGCAGTATCATGATAGTTGTCCTAGTTGTCCGCGTCCTCGCGATAGTGTACTCGGCACAGGTAGAGGCCGCAGGCCGGCGCCAGGTGTATGCGGTGATCCCACGAGTTCTTCGAAGGAATGGTCAGCATCTGGTAGATGCCCTTCTCGTCGATACGACCGCTGCCCAGGGCTACCAGAGTGCCCACGATACGACGCACTTGCTTGTACAGGAAGGACTTTGCCTTGATTTCGATGTCCCAGTAGTCGTAGGTCTCGGTGGCGAGCGTGGCGTTTGAGGCAAGGGCTAGAGAGCGGCCGGGATGTATGTTGATCTCGTCAATCTTGCGCAGGGTGAACATGGGATGGTCGCGGGTTGGGCCCTTCTGGCGACTGACGCTCATAAAGGTGCGAAAGTCGTGGACACCGATAAACATCTGCGCCCCCGACCGGACTCGATCAATATCGAAGCTCGGGATTCTGTAGAAGAGATTGAGTACTTGTGTGCGTATAACCCAGCTACTTCAGCTACTTACTGGCTCTGCAGGAAGTAACAGCGATCGATTTCCTCCACGGGTATAAAGGCCTCGTATCCCCGGTTTCGCAGCCTACCTTTGTCGTCCGCCGCGGGCGGAGTCTTCGCCACAGCAATGCGGTACAGGTAGGTACGCCCGGTGGCGTGGTATCGACAGTGGAAGGAGTCGGCCACCAGCCGTGTGCTGAGTACGCGGATCGGAAGACGCTGCTTGTCGAGCGTTCGGTTAAGCACACCGGTCAGTGTGCTGGTGTCGTACGGCTGGCCATCACGGCGCTCCAAGTCAACGTGCACCGTCGAGTGCAGAGCATGGACACCCGCGTCTGTGCTGAAATAGAGTGTATATCTATAGCTTTGGCAGCCTCACTTCTCTTGGGCATACCTACCGACTGGAGAGCACCGTCTGTATCTCGTTCGTGGGACGGAAAACTCGAAGGGCCAGCTCCAAGCAGCCCTGAATGCTGTTAGTATCCAGCCGCGCCTCCTCCGACTTGTTGATGGTCTTCTGAATGCCACTGGTGAAGAGTAGAATGGTTAAGGGGCCTAGCGTTCAGCGAATCTACAATTACTTACCGAAAAGACGTACCAATGTAAGAAATGTTCAACAAATACCTGTGCATCGTGTTCCTTTTTTTAAAAGAGATTTCTGCCTTCACAGGTCCTGGTCCCACTGTTTGTTGTCCGCAGATAATTCCAATAAGCAGTTGGTCTCACTACTGTCCCTCGTCTGAGCAACAGCTTTTCAGTATACTAGTAATTGTAAAAAAAAGTTAGTTGACTGTAGTTAACCCTTAATATCCCTTTTATTATAATTTGATTTATTTTAAAAATATAATACAATGGCCGCATTAACTGGTTTGCGTCCAGGCTTCTGGACAAGCTCCCAACCAACACGAATGCTGTATTCTTTTCTTTAGACTTTTTCACACGCTCCGTCTGGTAACACTGGCTGACAGACAAAAAGTTTTGTAATCAGACAAAAATTAAGGCAGCCTGTCGTCTGTCGTGCACCAAACCACCGCTCTAATACATTTCCTGGCTCGCCCGGTCGGCTCTCCAAATTCCGAACAGCAAAGTTCCTCCCATCGACAGGCAGCAGTAGCAACACCCCCTCTCCCACAGCACACAGATCAAGAATGGCCGGCATTGTCCACAACGCTCGCACCTCGGAGGATACGGAGGTCAATGGATGGATCCGATTCGGCCTGCGACTAGGCGTCAGCGCAGCGCTGCACCCCCTCGAGTACTCGAAGACGCTGATGCAGCTGGGCTACGAGCCGATCGCCCCGCGCCTGGGCAAGTCGTTCCTGGGCAAGCCGGTAATGGAGCTGCCAAACATCTTCCAGTACGGTGGGTGCAAAGTTCTTGTGGCCAACGCCCGCGTATTGATTATATCTCTGTTGCAGCTGGCCACATACGGCGTATCGACGGCTTCTATGGCTGCTACCGCGGACTGGCGCCCAAGCTGGTTGGGTCCATCGTGGCCCTGGTGGTAAGCGATCGAGTGGCCGACAAGCTGGATCTGGCGCAGCCCGAGGAAATCAAGGACGATTCAAACATGTCCGAGGAAGAGATGCAAGTGCCTGTTTGCTGCTCGTGTCCTGCTTGACATTATAGCGATCTCCTTCTTCCTCTTCTGTAGGTACGACCAGTTCAAGACGAGTCTGAAGCGCGACATTGTGGTGACGGTGACTGGAATTGTGGCGTCGCATCCTTTCCATGTGATCTCGTTGCGTATGATGGCGCAGTTCGTTGGACGCGAGAGCCTGTACACATCCATTGTCGGATCCGTGGCCGAAATCTGGAAGACTGAGGGCATTGCGGGCTTCTTCGCGGGTCTCGTACCGAAGCTCTTGTGCGATGTAGCCTGTCTCGTACTCACCAGCTCCACCGTCTACATCCTCAATAAATATGTCATCAAGGACCCGCTGGGCAGGCAGTACAATGCCGGCTTCACCCAGTTTTTCGTGTCCACCATGCTGTACCCCTTGCAGGTGGTGTCCACATGCTCGGCGGTGAGTGGATCCCGCTTGATGGCCGGCCAGCCGCCCATTATGCCAGCCTACAAGAATTGGGTGGCCTGTTGGAACGATCTGCAAGCCCGTGGCGATCTAAAGCGCGGAAGCTCTCTCTTCTTCCGGTAAGTGCGGTTATCATTTCTTAAGTACTTATTTCACCACTTTCGTGTGCAGGTCGCAAGCCGTGAGATCTCCAGTTGTTACCACGTCCTTTGCACCCCTGCCCAAGCTGGCACGCTACCAGTAGACGCAGAGATTGTGACTAGAGACGACCACGAAGAGACCTCCCTGGACATACCGCCACAACTTCAACTGAACACGCCCAGCTGCGTTTACCTTAGCATTTTGATGGATCCCGGATCCTACCCCAAGACAACTGCATTTCAATGTCCCCCGATGATATTACAAGTACACGTATATGACTTGAAAAAATATCTGCATTTCCTCGTGGTCACTTAGTCTTGTATTCCATATTCTTGGCGCTGTTCCTTCAAAGCTTCCCCGTTTCCTTGGCACTAAAATCTTTGCTAAGCAACATGTAGAAGTCTAGCTTGTCCAGATCGTGGATACTTTGCGACATGATCCTGTTATTGTTTTTTTTCTGCAAGAACAAATAAACTTTGACCCCTCCGCGGATGTTATTTTTCGTCAAAAGGGTACAAGATATCTTCCAATTGGGTTAATTCTTGCACACTATGATGGCTAGATCTTGAAATCTCTTCCAGAAAAAACGAATGCGAACGGGAAATGGTTTACCTTGCGGATATAAAGCTAACCAATAACAAGAAAGAAAGCTAACTTCGGCATGTCGAAGTTTAAATACCCTTGCAGTAAGTAGAAGAAAAAGAAAAAATAATCGGACTTATTTGTTTTCTTGGGGACATAACATAAAAATGTTGCGAGCAAAGAATGTTGCGAA
>JAEIIM010064588.1:0-10318 GCA_018874515.1 Drosophila greeni | reverse complement strand
TAAAAACTGCACTTCCGCAAGAACACTATCGTTGAGATAAAATGTAAATTTAATAAGTATAGGAAGCATTTTGTGTGTGGTTTATTGATCAACAGATGATCTCTTTAATTGTCTAGCATTATGGTTAGACATTCTACTTCTCAGACGGAGTACATTGATGAAATGTAAGAACAAATATTAAAACGGAATACTTTCTACACAGCAGGGCATCAAATACTCAAGTCAAATACAAATACAGCTAATAATAAATCATATAAATTAGTCACAAGTTGGAGTCTGAGTATATTTGAGCTCGTTAAAGTGGCGCTTCGACCTCAACTGGACACCGGAGATATGGGACCATCAAAGTCTCTATTTACAGTTGCTATTGCGACGACCACTCGTTTATGGGGTACGTGGTGCTCCCGATGTACGAGGGCTGCCGAATAGGCTCGCTGGACGCTGGCGCATTTACAGCAGAGCTCCAGTGCTGTCTGGGAAAGACATTCGAGTTGGCGTACGACGACGGAGCACCGATATAGCCCGCGGGCGGGTGAAGATTGGAATGATACGGCGCAAAATTTAAATTGCCGTACGAGGTGTAGTTATTGAGGTGGTAGCTGGAGGCGGGTGGCGCGGCCTTATGCTTATTGTCGTAATAGTCGTAATATTGGGGGGGATAGGAGGGCTGGTGGAAGGGATTTGGTTTGGGAACTGCCTGGAAATACGAACTGTCCGTCGTATCGCTTGGGTGCGGCGGAAGTGGCACATTGGGCTGAATACTACTACTTGCATTGTTGTAACCTTCGCTAACAGCCGGCGGTAGGTGATTCGGATGCTTATACGCTTGTGGCAGCGGTTGCAGCTGCTGCTGTTGTTGCTGCTGCGTTTGTTGCGGCTGTGTCTGAGATTGTTGTTGCTGCGGCTGTTGTTGCGACTGCGTCTGCTGCTGAGGGTGCTGGGACGGCTGTGCATAGTTCAAGTCACAAGGCATCTGATGTGGATTTGATGTGGCGGCCAAACTGTTGTTTGGTTGCGTTTGCGGCTTAAAGTGTTGTTGTTGTTGTTGTTGCTGTTGCATGCTTTCTGTGGACTTTCGCTTCTCGGTAGCCGACATTTCTGGGCGGCTTGCAGTAGTTGCTGGCGCTACGCACTCCTTGTTCTTCGCGACATGTTGTGGCTCGTCATCGGCAGTCAAATCCTTCACATCTGCGAAAAATCAATTACCATCGCCTTACTTTCATGCATTACTTTCCTTACCTTGCTCTGGCGTCTGCGGCTTGGCGGTGTCAGTGTCACAGTCGGATGTTATGTCGATGACATCGTCCTTATTATTTGGTTTCTCTGCTTCTGTTTTTGCCGTAGTCCTAATGGCTATGATCTTTCCGCTGTCCAGCTGCATGTATATTCCCTTCGTCGACTTCAGGACCATTACACGCTGTCCAGCTTTTAGAATTATATTGGCCTTATCGGCAGAGTTTGTGGGAATGACAACATCTACAAAAGAGACATCAATTAGCGAACGATTTAAGGTGTGACTTAACAGGGCACTTACCAAGTGGCAGAGTCATTTCTTGAGCCGTCATGCCCTGTCTCTGCCACACGTCAGCGGGTATCCATCGTGTTGTGCGTCCTCCTCCGGTGGATGCCGACGTATGTGTCTTCATTTGCTATATGGGCGTGAAGAACGCAATTCTTAATACATATATCTTGGCTGAGTAATCCGCTCACTACTTACCGGTGTCATGGGTTTGGTGATTACGGTGCCATCGTTGTTCACGATCTTGTAGTGCATTTTCGCCGGAGTATAGGTAAAGCGCTGATTAACGGCAGCCTTTTTCTCCAGCTCATAACTGCGATGAGCCTGTCTCTTCTCGGCCTGGGACAGCTTTCGGTCCTTTTGATCTACCAGTAGGCTTTCGTGCAAGAACGGATCCTTTGTCACGCAATGCTTATGCAGCTCGAGAATGGTGTTGATTATAGAATCAGCATGAACCTTGGGTGCCTCCTCTTCCTTTTCCTTTTTAACTTGCACTTCTATACCGGTGCCGTTTTGTGCCTTGGTCTCGTCCACATCCATTGGCGAACTTTGAACGTCCTCCAGTGGCTTCGTTTGCTCATCCCCTAATTGTGGGGACTTGTTTGATTCATCTGTTTCCTTGCTGGGCTCATCTGCCGCGTCGGGTGATGGCTTACTAGCTTCCACTGCTGGAGAACTCGGCTTGCTTGGCGACTCATCAGTTGCTGGCTTGCCTGACTCCTCGACCACTTCTTCATCGGAGTCGTAGTCGTGGCACAGATTCGTGATATCCTTCATCGAGAGGTGTGCCTCGGGGTTGCACTCGTCAACAATGCGGTCCGACATGCCTTGCTTTTTGATTTGCCTGTCGTAGATCTTCTTCTCCAGACACCTATCCATGACGATTCTGTACACAAAACACGGCTTCGTCTGTCCATATCTGAGAAGAATCGTTTCGGTTACTTGGACTCCTTTTGGGACACAGAATAACTCTGGGCTCACCTGTAAATCCTATATACAGCTTGTGTATCGTGGCAAGGGTTCCAACTGGCATCGAATATTATTACGCGGTTCGCTCCCGTAAGGTTGATGCCCAGCGAGCCAGCTCTTGTTGATATCAGAAAAAGCTTAACATTACTATTTGAGTTGAATTCATTGACTAGCCTCTCCCTTTCCTGCGAGGAAGTGGAGCCATCCAAGCCTGAAGAATGCATTTCGAATTAATTATCATAATAATTATAGCTAAGTCAACTGAAATACTTACGAAAGTAGGAAGTGTTTTTAGTCCAAAGCTGATTGCTCCCAGGAACATAACTAGACTTCAGATAGACCTCGAGCAGGTTTAGGGTCAACAGGCTTTGGCTAAATAACAAGATGCGGTCCCCCAAGTGCATGCTCTCCTTCAGTATACAAAAGAATATCTCCATTTTCGGCGAATTCGAAATAAGGCCCGACACATAGTTCCGCATCAGCTCGACGGCCCAGGAGCAGGAGAAATCATCGGTCCTCTTGCTCTTCAGCAGCTTCTTGAAAGGCTCTGCGGCAGCCATGCCGGCAGCATTTTTAATGCCCGGGGAACTCCATTCACTGGACCTGTTCGAATTGCACTCATTGTCTACTTGATTATTTGTACAGGACGAGGATTGTATGGTTGTTTCCACAGTTTTAATCTCGTTTGTGTCCAGATCCACGATTTCAGAGGAGGTCGTAATACTCTCAAAATTGCTCGACATGTTGGTATCTGTCTGCTTGATGACTTCAACGCATCCCGGTTTGGGCAGAATACTGGAGTCCATCCAATAGTTGTTCTTTCCCTCCCCACCAAAGGCCCCATAGCCAAGTGGCTCCGATTTTTCCTCATAGAAGCTGGGGCTGGAATTTGGATTGTAAATGAGAAAATATAGGTTGATGACGCCACAACGCTTACCTTTTATTTAAATACTTTGCGTTCAAATCAGATGAGGTCGGCATACTGTATAACGTTTGATTTTCGGCCTTGGGCAGGGTCTCAATATTATTAATATTGTTGAGGGGCTCGCTGGATCCATTGTTCCTCCTCTCCGGCAGGGGCGAGGCTACATTCACGGCCGGATCATGATGAGGGGGCTCGACAACAGTTGGCGTTGGCGTGGAGGGGACGACGCTCTTGGAAAGATCTTCGTCGATTTCTAAATCTAAATCAGTCTCACATTTCTTCAGAAAGTTATACAGAACATCTGGATGATTCCAGATTTTGCAACAGACGGCAAAGGCCTTCAGGGGATTGGGGAACGCCTTGGTGCGCACCACATCCGTCATGAACGTGTCGTAGAGCTTTCGCTGGAATGGAGTCATTCGCACCAAGATAACATACTCGTATTTCTGCGGCAGGGTGCTTTGCAGCACCGTGTGCGAGCGCCTCTGAACGAATCCCAGCAGCAAGGAGTGCAGGACGTGCGCCCTGTATCTCATCAGTTTGATGTCATCTGGCGTGGAGTCCACGCACTGGCCGTTCTGAATGGGCCGCTCGAACATGTTGCAGAACTCGGTACGTGTGCCCAGATAGTTGGGTCTGACGAAGTCCACCATGCACCAGTACTCGAGCAGGTTGTTCTGCAAGGGGTAGCCGGTGAGCACGATGCGGCGTCGCGTTCGAATCTGCTTCAGCGCCAGCGAAATGCCGGCGTGCGAGTTCTTGATCCGGTGCCCCTCGTCGCAGATGACCAGGTCTGGGCCGGGCTTCACCAACGCCTCAAACACCAGGTTCATGAGATCGCTGCTGGAGTCCATACCGTCGGGGCGTATAATGCTGCCCTTTCGCTTGCGCGTCTTCACCAGCTTAAGGGCCAGGAGACGAAACAGCTCGTAGCCGATCAGCAGGACTCCGCCCTCGTTGACCCAGTTGAGGATAACCTTCGCCCGCGCTGTCAGCGTCTTCTGCTGATCGTTCAGGACGTATATGTCGAAGTTGCGGGCACGCACATTTCCGTCTGCAGAGTAGCGCGGAATCCACATGTTGAACTCGCTCAGCCAGTTCTGCAGCGTGTTGATGGGCATCACACACAGCACCGTCCGCGCCGAGGTGTGTCTTAGGAAGATATCACAGAAGGAGACAACTTGCAGCGTCTTGCCCAGACCCATGGAGTGGGCGAGAATGCACCCGAAACCGCTCGATTTGTTGTACCTTCGTGTGGACTCGATGATGTTGTCGTACAGGAAGCGCACTCCGCCGATCTGATGCGGCTTTATTACCTTGGCTATTTGGGGGGCCAGGTACAGGGTCTCCTCTCCCTCGGGGTGCGCCATGTTGACCACCACCTGGCCGTTTTCGTCAGGAACATTGTACAGGTCTTTGACGTGCATGCCGCTGTTGGTGGCGTCGTCCGACTCGTTCAGGTCCTCTTCATCCTCCTCCATCTCCTCCTCGGACAGGAGTATGCAGTCGTCGTCGGAGGAGCTGTCGTCGATCGTGACTACCTCGCTGGGCTGCTCGACGCTGGCCTCCTTGTGGATTACGTCTCCGATGCTGCCGCCGCTGAGGCTGCTGCTGTTCGAATCGTCGAATGTGTCGGAGGCGATCTCGTCCTCTGGGAAATCGACGGGCGGATGCTGCTCGGCGTGGTTTGACACCGAACAGCTCTCGATGCCCTCGCTCTCGTCCAGCTGTAGGATGCGGAAGATTTGCTTGTGTACCACCTGCTTCTGGATCTCGCGCATTGACTTCTGTTGACCAGCAACGCGAGCCAAGCGTTCAGACTCCTCTCGCTGCGCCGCCAGCGTTGTGGTGTCCAAATTGTTCTCGTTCATCACGTCACGGATGTTCTTGCGGAGGTGGCTATTCTTCTTTTCAGCCTCGGCAGCGGCGGCGGCCAGGCTAATCTTCTTGCTCGCCGCCGCCTGGTCGTCGGCTACCGAATTCTTTCGCTTGTGTCCGTAAGGTACTGTGTTCTTGGTGGCCACATCGGCCACCGGTGGCGGTGGCAACGGCAGCTGTAGCTGGGGCGGTGGCGGTGGCAGCGGCAACTG
Organism: Drosophila greeni; assembly: GCA_018874515.1. Lineage (NCBI taxonomy): Eukaryota > Metazoa > Arthropoda > Insecta > Diptera > Drosophilidae > Drosophila > Drosophila greeni. Next base: position 4,815 of record JAEIIM010064588.1, on the reverse strand, counting down.
GATCGAGGGCGGCGGAACTGTGGCGGCTGTGACTCGATCGGGTTCGACCGGATGGTTGATCTCTGTGCCGTATTCTGGCAGCTTAGCGGGTATGTGGGCGACTTCTCCATCGATCGGCTCTGCAGGCGGTAGCGTGAGCGGGTGCGGTGGCGGATGCGGTGGCGGAGGGTTGTGAAAATACCTCCGCGGGTCCTCCGGGAACAGCAGCGACGGATGATACTCGCCCACGTTGGGCAGCCATCCCTCTGGCTTCTGTAGTCTTTGGTTAACACCATAGTTGTTCGGGTTCGGTGACTCCTCCATATTTACCTGTGACGAATCCCTGCGAAGATACGGATGCATTAGGCTTTCAGAACGCAAACTCGATTTATCTCACATCGCTAACAAAGGTCACCTAAGTAATTAACAAATCTTTAAGCCCATCGCTAGGGGCGTTGTAATAAACTGGATCTGGTGATTTCTTAGAACCAATTATACATACACGAGTACATGGAATGTACATAAGGCGGCATGTAACGCGGCCCCGAGGGATCATCAGCGATTATGTACGCGGTGGGCTTGGATAAACTCTTGGCTGTTGACACTTATCAGACATATTTACATAGGTATGTACGTTACATACCAATATACGCAAGTACATACAGAACTCGTAACCGGGCCGGAAATATTGCTCTGAAGTGTTCCCTACCTCTTGCGCTTCCTCTCCCCTCCGCCACTCACCGTTCATATTAGTAAGGATTCATCAAAACAAATCGGATGGACAGAGTTATAAACGGCAAGACTAATTTAATTATATATGCACGCCAACTAACTGAGCCTATTTTTTTTCTCCACAATTACATCGTACAATTTAGTACTTAGTTCACGTACATTTTGTGTTTACGTACATACATTTACATAAAGCCGGGGAATTTGATTTTTAAGCGACCGAATTAACAACACAGGTTCTTAATTATTGTTATTTCATACATATGGATATTTTTCTATATGCACTCTCGGTAGGTTCTTTTGATTGGTGTTCGCGTTTGAGATTCTCAGATTATCATGCCCAACACTCGCTTATCCAGGGCCAAGCTCTTTGATTTGTTTTTATATAAATTTTAAATGTTATTCTCGATTATTTTCTCGCTGTTTTCATTAATGTTTTCTACATAGATATGAACAAAAGTCCTGCCCTGGTACACGGTCAGACTGCATGATGGATCTGAAGTATCGAAACTGTCATACGATAGATTTACATTTGGTGGCCGATTGTTGATGCCTTTTCTGCGTTGCCATCACTAAGGAATAAGACCCTGGTCTCTTCGAAAAAAATTCCCTGTGCTAACATTAAGAGTGAATGAAATGGCAATACTTCCGCCGATTAACCCTTAGAAGATGCAAGGGTATTAAAGTTACCTATTATATTAAAAATAGTTCAACCTATTGTTTATATTTACATTTTTATTGAATGGAATTCATATGCATACATATATATTTCCATGGGTTTATGTTAAGTCTAGATTAATAACATACATGTTCGGCAGCCATCAACAACTTAACAATAACATTTACTGATCTAATTTGATCATACCCTCTATGTATTTTCTTATCTTATCTCGAAATTGAATAGGAGTCGGATGATCATACTGTCCACCATGGTCAATTGACCTCATTGGGCCAACAAAGTTCTCCACATTTACTTGACTAAGGCGACTAGTTAGTATGTAAGCTAATTCGTAATTTTCCGATAAGTAATCATGCAACCCATCAAGGGATGCATTGTTGACCAGAATGCCCATTTGGAAGGCCAGCTTATCGGCTGTTTCAGTCATCTCCGTGCGCATTATTTCCGACATTTTAGCCAACGTGCCTTGTTGGATTTCGATCTGTTTACCATAAGCCTGTGGCGCCTCGGAGGTAAGTCTAGCCACCTTCGAGTTAAACACATCGAACCACTCATTGCAAAGTTCAAAAAACTCTGCGGTTTCGCATGCGTTCTCTATAGCATATCCAAGCTCATGGCATTGTCGAATGGAGCTGGCTGTTGTATAAGAGAATAGTTGCGTTGCCAAATTGTCGTTTTGATCATTTAGCGAAGAAACATTTATATGATTCTCGTTAATCCTTAATTTTATGGAAACATCAGGCATAGCACTGTGTCGTAATGTCTGTTGAATGGTCGTCTTTGTTAACCTTTGCCCGTTGATGTCTAATCCGACGTCAATATAGTGGGTGTGAACCAATTTCATTAGATGTGTTGTATCCGAAAAAACGAATACTTTCTGTTGTTCGTTCGCTGGGTGGCTAAACCACGACTTGTTTGCTAAAATGAAACAATTAATAAAATTTATATTTAGTATAACTTCCTATATAAAACTTACTTTCCGATATGCCAAGATCTCTCCATAGGCTTTGGTTTTCGGGGCTCAAATCAGAGACAAAAGCTACCACGGGATAATTTATTTTGTGTAATTTCATTATTATTGAATTTAGGGTATCCACGTCCATTCGAGTATTAAACCCGTAGTATACGGGCTGCTTCCAAGATCTCTTCAAGCCTCGAAGTGTTGCCAGTTGCACATAGTTACTTGGTTCATTTACGGCATCCTCTGAACCATTCAAATCTGAAGCAGCAGCAAGTTGTATTTTATCGATGGACAAAACGCATAATTTATCCACATGACACCATTCTTCGTTTTCCATGAGGTCTAATACGACATCAAGGGTACCTGCATTAATTTTAACATTTGCCAACCACCTAAATATTGTTGCCCTACTCGGCAATGGAAATCCTTTTTCATATAGGTGCATGTATGTACGAGGTCCCACGGAGTGGAGGCAAATAGCAGCGGACATGTCAGTAGCATTAAATGCGGATCTTTTCCCATTCTTCAGTATTTTAATTTGAGTCTCGGTGAAAATGTTGGCGAGTGATTTCTCCAACGTTTGATACTGCTCGAGCTGCTGGCGTAAGGAACAAATTTCCTTCTCCATCGATGAAATCTTCTTTCTCATGATCTCGTTGGCCATAAGTGTTGTCCGATCAAGCACCTTTTCCCTAGATAACAGTTAAATCATTATTAATAGACTGATTGGACATATTGGAATAACTATAAGGTGGTCTCGTTTAAAAATGCCTGGCTTGCAGAAAAAAATGTATTTACAAACTGCATTTCGGACTTACTCTGTTTGTGTTTTTGAATTTGTATAGCCAGGTTTTGGATGAATTCCCGGCTGTCTTGGTACGGCGCTTGGCAGCAAACGCCTTCTCTTTCGTTCCGTTTTGTTCCTTGTTTCTCCAGAAAAATCCGATTCTTTAAAATGTGTGTCGCAAATTCTGGCATTAGGAGTCAAACTGCATTCTAAGGATTCTTCCCACAATTTTCTTTTCCCATCTATTTTGGGAACACGGATGAAATTTACTCCTTCAGTTTTTACTACCTCACAACAAAATTGACAAAACGCCATTTTTTACGCACGCACAAGGGTTAAGAAATACAGACAAAAATTCGTGCGCGGTCAACCTTTCGCGTCGCAAGGTAAGCCTGAGAAAAGCAGAGAGGTTTTTTAACGAGAACACCTTATAGTTATTATTATTTAAATTGAGTTAACTTACTCTGTTTGCGTGCTGCAACTAGCGCCGCCCAATTTAACTAGCTTTGGTTCAGGGTCTGACTCTTTATGCGGCACTGCATCGTTGTTTAGACGCCTCCGTTTAACTGCATGCCCTTTTCTATCTGTTGACTTCCACTGTGATGCAGCAAAATGAGTTTCGCAAAGTTTTGAATACTCTCCGAGGCTGCACCCAAGAATTTTCTCCCACAAGGATCTTCTTACAAAACACTTTGGTGTTTTCATGAATTTTACTCCTGATACGTGTTTTCGGCAAAACTGGCAATAAGTCATTTTCTTTTGCACACACCGAACGTTAGCGGACTAAAAAACAAAGCAGTAGGCTGCTGATGAGACTACCACATGTTTCATCATGGTATAGTAGTGTTGTAAAAAGATTTGCATGGATTTATAGTATTCCCTTAACTAGGGAGGAAAGTATATGAAGATTCCGCACCGTATGGTCTTTTGGTGGTCTCTTAAAGTCTTAATATTTTATGATTATTTTTCCGGCTGAGCATAAACTAACGATGGCACAAGGCACTAGAGGCGGGCGATAAACATCGATAGGCAGGAACGTGAAATAAGAGGTTTAAATCATTGTTTTAAATTTATTTATCATTAAAATTGTAAAAAAGAAAGTGATATACAAATATAAGGTTTACATAATGAAAAATTGCGATGCATCGATGTTTTTTTTAATGTTTTCATTTAGTTGGTATTAAATGATAGTATAGTATGTGCCCAACTAATCTACGGTCATACTGCAAGGATAATAGTTTCTAAGGTTGTGTTTTTCCCCATAAATAATTGTTTTGTGATATTTTCGTGCTCAAATGATGGTACGTGTGTGTTTATTTTCTAAAATATCGCATTAAGCAGTTGATTTTTGTTCCAGTGCCACATATCAAACTGTAGTACCTTAAAAATAGTCCTGGTTGTCCTATCGGTCAACATTTTCTGGCTCTTGAAGGTGTATCCACCGGCTCCACCCACTAAATGCCAATTACTGGAGCAAACTCCTCGAGCACTCACGACTGCAGAATGTCCCCAGCATCCGGATATCGCCTACGCGCTGCTACAACCGCTTACCCACTTGGACAGCTTGTTGACTCCAAATAACAGTGCTACGCTGGCGTTCGAGAACGTCGATTTGAGCTTCGGGCGCTGGGACAATCAGCAGCTGTATCGGATCAAGGACTTTGCCCTACTGGGCGAGCA
>JAEIIM010064579.1:0-28474 GCA_018874515.1 Drosophila greeni | reverse complement strand
AATAATCTCTAAAGAAACCAGAATACTGGAATCTTCCCTCAAACCTAAATTATTTTCCACATGACCTTAATTTTTCCCGTGTAATATTCTTTTGGCTGTCCCAATTTTCTCAAATATTACCCAAGAAAATGCAGCAGCTTAAGTAAGTCAAGTGTGTGGCGGCATTTTCGACGGCAAACACATCAATTACCTCCCCTCCTAAACCCCCTTCAAGCGAGTGTATCCATCAGATACACAATATATATACATATACTGAAAGATACTTTAACCCAAAGTCGAAGCCAACCTAGCACGTGCCCGAATCGTGAGCTTTTCATTAGCAAAAAAAATTTTCGCAGCATCGGTAGAGGAACTAAACATTTTTGTCCTTGCTGAATGTCAGCTTAAATCACTTTCAATTTCATCTACTGAGTTACGCGTTTTTCTATTAATTTCCCATTGACCGCTAGCTGCCCATATATGTAAACTTTTTCGGTCATAAATATTTTCAATTTAACTAATTTGTGGAAACTGCCGCGGTGGCGGCCAAAAAAAAAAAAAAAAAGATAGAGCACTGCCGACACACATATTTTCAAGGTCAATCAAAGGTTATTAACAACAACTGACAAAAATATCAAAAGGAAAATTTTCCCCCATTTTTATTTTATTTTTCTCTCACTCCTCACCCTCTCTCTCTGGGGTTTTATTTTGGCTGCCATTTCAGTTATACGAATATATATATATTTTCTTGGCTTGTTCAGGTTGTGGAACTTTTATGTGGCCCATTAAATATGTAGGCCCGATTCTGTTTAGTTGTCCCCTCGCATGCAATTAGCTCACGCAACGTTCAGAGAGAGAAATATATACATAGATACATTTGTATCTCGCAGATACTCAAACAGCTGTTGTTATGCGTAGCCGAGTACTTAGAGTTAATTGAAGCCTGCTTGGCGACCCTTTAGCAATTTATGCAAATTGAAAGAAAGTTCAGCGGGGCACAAAAGAGTTATTGTACATTTTCCTGTAATTTTCCGCAATTGAAGCAAGTAAAAGAAACCCAATTAAATGCGTTCTATGAGCTTTGCGAAAACTATCGCATTTCCCATTTCCTATGCACCCAATGCAGGCCAATCAATTGATTGCATACACAGGTGAAAAACAATAAACAATAAAACCAAACAAATATAGTCCCGGTCGCTTTTGTTGTCGAGGCCTCGTCGTTGTTCATTATCAAAGCCGCAAAAAAACAAAAAAAAAAAAAAACACTGAAAAAATTATAAAAACAACATATGTCTGGGGTCTTAATTCAGGTTTCGGATTTGGCCAGAACGTTCCACGGGAGACCCTACACACAACACACCAGAAATTCGAACAGCTGGGAAAAGAAATATCAAAAACCGGCAGTTGAATGACTCGAAAAGCTTTTTATTGGATCTAAAAGATTACTCATGGTTTGTTGTGGAGCTCTATTAGATAAGATAAGCTAACTAGGTTATTAACATTATTTTTTTGGAGCGCCGGGGAAAAGGTCATGCTTAGAATCGTTTTTTCAAACATTTGATAATCTTTAAAATTGATTATCGGGGATTTTTATTATCACGTTGTTTCATTTTTAGATTGGGTTTACGAATATTAGAGATAGAAAATATAAGGGAAATACCTGAAATATTATAACTGAAAGTAAGGTTTCTTGAAGTATTTACAATATTTCTTTTAAAATACCCTTTAAAGATTATTTCTTTCTCGGTGAAATCACACCTCTCCCTCTAAATTGGGAGTTATAATTACCTTTCCCTCTAAGTTAGAAGTTATAATTTCCCCCATTTCCTCATCCAGCATATCTTATCAGCTAATAGTTGGCGAAATAATCGAAAATAATGCCTTAACCCCTTTCACCTACAAATATGCACACACAGAGACGACACGCTCGCCAAACATTCCCCACTAATTAGCTATAGTTTTTTCCACCGGATCACATATAGCATCCGACATCTGAAATCAGCATGCGCCTATGGTATGCGTTTCGAAATGAAGATTACATGAGGGGATGTTGATAAGGATTAAGCATACCTTGGAGCCATTAGCTATTCGCCGGCGACACTGTCAGCGATGTTGTCGTCAATAGATGATCGATCCGGTGATCGGTGATCCGTGATCAGCGATTAACGATGATCGGTGATCAGCCCAGTGATCCGGATTCCATGCTCTGCCACGATGTGTGGCCACAGCATGCAAAGTGCAGCCTGCAATCGGTGTCGGTTGTTGCCGGGCAATAGTCATAAACAACAATAAATGCCCTCGTAACATCGATCGGTCGAGTCGGTGATTATGAATGCCTTCCTCTATTTATAGTTTCCCCTGAAATTAGGTAAAGATTCCTGGACTGATAACGGGACGGGGGCACTGGGTGACCTTCTGGCCAAGCATAACTGGGCTAGCGCCTCCTTATCGGGGGCGTACCTGGGGTGTACAGTTGAGCCTTGCACTTGGCTCTGATCATGACGAGAAGTTCAAGACCAAACTGGTTTTGGTAGTAAGCTCCATGATTCTTACTCTCTTAAGTTGAGAGATAAATGCTCTTCGAACTCTTTGGATTATGCTCTTCAATGGGTGATATATATTGATCTTGAGGTTAAGTTTAATATGACTTTTTGAAGACGATAAATAGCCCTCATCCTACCCCAGGTTCATCCTTAATCCAATCAATTAACGAATTCCCTTCTTTCCTTTTTTAGCGCGTCTACTACCTGTCGCTTGAGTACTACATGGGTCGCTCCCTTACCAACACCATGATCAACTTGGGCATCCAGAGTGAGTGCGAGGAGGCCATGTACCAGCTGGGTCTGGACATTGAGAATCTCGAGGAGATGGAGGAGGATGCTGGCTTGGGTAACGGCGGTCTTGGTCGCCTGGCCGCCTGTTTCCTGGACTCGATGGCCACCCTGGGCCTGGCTGCCTATGGCTATGGCATCCGCTATGAGTACGGCATCTTCGCCCAGAAGATCAAGAACGGTGAGCAGGTGGAGGAGCCCGATGATTGGCTGCGTTATGGCAATCCCTGGGAGAAGGCCCGTCCCGAGTTCATGCTGCCGATCAACTTTTATGGTCGCGTGATCGACACGCCCGAGGGCAAGAAGTGGGTGGATACCCAGAGGGTGTTCGCCATGCCCTACGACAATCCCATTCCCGGATACGGCAACAACCATGTGAACACGCTGCGTCTGTGGTCCGCCAAGTCGCCCATTGACTTCAACCTGAAGTTCTGTAAGTAGCTATAGAACCTCCCAAAAGAGATCCTTGGGCTAACCTTTACTCTTCCTTACTCCTCCAGTCAACGATGGTGACTACATCCAGGCCGTGCTGGACCGTAACCTGGCTGAGAACATCTCCCGTGTGCTGTACCCCAACGACAACTTCTTTGAGGGCAAGGAGCTGCGTCTAAAGCAGGAGTACTTCATGTGCGCCGCCACCTTGCAGGACATCATCCGTCGCTACAAGGCCTCGAAGTTCGGTTCTCGGGAGGCAGTTCGCAACTCCTTCGATCACTTCCCAGACAAGGTGGCCATCCAGCTGAACGACACCCATCCGTCGCTGGCCATCCCTGAGCTGATGCGCATCCTCGTCGACGAGGAGCACCTGGACTGGGAGAAGGCCTGGGACATTACAACGAGGAGCTGTGCCTACACCAACCACACCGTGCTGCCGGAAGCCCTGGAGCGTTGGCCCGTGTCCATGCTGGAGTCGATCCTGCCCCGCCACCTGCAGATCATCTACCACATTAACTTCCTGCACATGGAGAATGTGAAGAAGAAGTTCCCCGAGGACCTGGACCGCATGCGCCGCATGTCCCTGGTGGAGGAGGATGGCGAGAAGCGCATCAACATGGCCCATCTGTCGATTGTGGGCTCCCATGCCGTCAACGGTGTGGCCGCCATCCACTCGCAGATCCTGAAGGACTCGCTCTTCCACGACTTCTACGAAATGGATCCCAAGAAGTTCCAGAACAAGACCAACGGCATCACCCCTCGTCGTTGGTTGCTGCTCTGCAATCCCGGACTCTCTGATCTGATTGCCGAGAAGATCGGCGACGAGTGGCCAGTCCATCTGGATCAGTTGGTTGCTTTGAAGAAGTGGGCCAAGGACCCGAACTTCCAGCGCAACGTGGCCCGCGTCAAGCAGGAGAACAAGCTGAAGTTGGCCGCCATCCTGGAGAAGGACTACGGCGTCAAGGTTAACCCCTCGTCCATGTTCGACATCCAGGTGAAGCGCATCCACGAGTACAAGCGCCAGCTGCTCAACTGCCTGCACATCATCACCCTTTACAACAGGATCAAGAAGGATCCCACAGCCAACTTCACACCCAGGACAATCATGATCGGCGGCAAGGCTGCTCCCGGCTACTATGTGGCCAAGCAGATCATTAAGCTCATCTGCGCCGTGGGCAATGTGGTCAACAACGATCCCATTGTCGGTGACAAGCTGAAGGTCATCTTCCTGGAGAACTACCGCGTTACCCTCGCCGAGAAGATCATGCCCGCCGCTGATCTCTCCGAGCAAATCTCTACCGCCGGCACAGAGGCCTCCGGTACCGGCAACATGAAGTTCCAGCTGAACGGTGCTCTCACCATCGGTACCCTGGACGGTGCCAATGTGGAGATGGCCGAGGAGATGGGCCTGGACAACATCTTCATCTTCGGCATGACCGTCGATGAGGTGGAGGCGCTCAAGAAGAAGGGCTACAACGCCAACGACTACTACAGCACCAACCCGGAGGTCAAGCAGGTGATCGACCAGATCCAGGGCGGCTTCTTTAGCCCCGGCAATCCCAACGAGTTCAAGAACATTGCCGACATTCTGCTCAAGTACGACCACTACTACTTGCTGGCCGACTACGAGGCGTACATCAAGGCCCAGGATCTGGTGTCCAAGACCTACCAGGTGAGTCCTGTCATCCCTAAATTGTATTTGAAATTTTCGCTAAACTCTTGCCTTAATTTGATCTGATTTGCAGAACCAAGCCAAGTGGCTGGAGATGTCCATCAACAATATTGCGTCCAGCGGCAAGTTCTCGTCGGATCGCACCATCGCCGAGTATGCCCGCGAGATCTGGGGCGTGGAGCCCACCTGGGAGAAGCTGCCGGCGCCGGAGGATCAGCCACAGAACTAAATCAATTAACACACACATATTTTCGGATATTATTTTATTATTTATGTGATTTGGCTTTTTGTTAAAGTCAAAGTCCCATTTTTAGGCACCAAAAGCAACAACTAAAACTAACCAAGTAATCGGAATTGTTACTATTTTATTTAATAAAATTCAAAGATAAACAATTCAACCCAATAGTTCTCTCATCACTGTGGAAACGAAGCAGCCGCATGCCGAGAGGGTACATCCCTACCTAAAAAAGACCTCAGGAACACTTTCAAAGTAAAAGGAAAACTAAAAACAATTTAGAACGAACAAAAGAAATTATAAAATAAACGTTAGTGGCAAGCTTGTTAATAGATATCGGATATGCGTGTTTTAAATCGAGATTAAACCTCAAGTTCAACTGTTAAATGTAACAAATTAATTTAAATTGAATAAAAATTTGATTCGATATAAAAATGGTTCTGTTTTGTGTGGGTTTTTGGGGGAAATAAACAATAAAATAACTTCCATCATGTGAACACTTAAAAATACAGGATTTTATTTCTCACTTAAAACTAAATGAAAATTCTAATGAGAAAAAATGTTGGGAAAATTCTAATTACACAAATCGACACCCATTGTGAGTAATTAGAAACAGGTTTTTTAGTTTTTAGTTTTTACATTGGTGTAATTGTTTGGATTTGTCTCTGTTTAAAAGTAGTCACTTAAAAAATTGTAAACATTCAAAATTATATTCTTCTTTCTGATGCAACCGTCAAGTTGATCCTGGCGAACAATTCAAAATCCTTTAAAAAGTAAACAAAATGCTGTGCTCCTCAGTATGCACGAGTAATTGGGAAGGCGTTAATTCCTTTGTTTCATGTTCAGTAGTTGACTCTGGAGGAGCGCGTGGACTTGCTCATGCTGTATTGCCGATCCTCGCCCCGCGTACTGCTGCCCCCACCGCCTGCTCCTGCACCTCTATCTCTGTCAAATTTTTCGTGTGAACGCTCCCGGGGGGATTTTTCCTATGAATCAGAGAGGTTTTTTTTAAATTAGTAACATTTTTATGGGTTATCTGATGTAAAAACTCACCCTGTGTCGCTGCTCTCTCTCCCGCAATTGTTCGTCCTCTCCATTTTGTGCTAAAATCGTTCGTTCTTGAATGTCTTGAATATTCGGCAAATGATTCTTGTCTCACCTTCTCGGCGACGCTTGTGTTCGCTGCTGTTGGACTCCTCGGTGCGATCGCGCTTCCGTCCCATTTTGCGATCCTTGCGCGCATCACGCTCCTCATCCGACATCTTGTCCTTGTTGCGCTCTTTGGTCTTGATGCCGCGCGCCTTCTTCACGGTGTCCACCAGTTCCTCCACCTTCTGCAATGGCACAGGATTAATGGTTGTAAATAAATATTATCTGTTTCTCTGCAAGTCTCCTAAATAAATTCACAAAGTGTGAAACTGTTTATAGATTCGCCTAACTCTTGTTTGGGTTTCTCCTACTCTTTTTGTACTTTTTTGTTATTTTTTATTTTTTTAATCCGCTGCCCTTGCCACGCGCCCATCACTTACCCCGTGCACAGTCTCAAGATCGAACGGATTAAGAGATAAACTGCGCTGCACAGGTTATCAGAGTCGGGGACAGGTTCCACACAGATTTATAGAGATGACCACAAATTGGGGTTTCCATAGGATGCAAGGCAGGGGTAGAGATCCTTCCGTAGTTATTGTTCAGAGGTAGTCAAGGGTTAGAGATCCTTCCGTAGAGATGAGTTGGCTTTAGAGGTTCCGGTTCAGAAGTTGTCTTGTTAACGGCAGTGATGATACTTCAATTATTTTGATAAACTTCTTTCGCTGTGCCTCAACTTCTCACTTGGACTTTTGAAGAGTTGGTTAAATACGCTGACACGATCTGGTCGAGGTATGCTTCGTCCAGATCTCGTTCCTTAACAGCCTGCTCCAGATATGTATTTACTTCTTGGAAGAGTCGTTTTGTTATGCAGGGCCAGATGTGTTGTTGACGCTTGTATTGCAGATGTTGTTTTCACTGGGTCCTCATAATCTTAGCACATTTCCTGGTTCCTTATAATCTTAGCGCATTTCTCTGTTCACGTTTTAAAGTTTACGGTTTGAAGAATCCTTGTTCACGTTTTGAAGTTTACGGGTTGAAGAAGCATTGATTCACGTTCATGAGATGTCCTTTTTATAATTCAATCTGAAGGAAAGATTTCCGTTGGCACGAACATCATCGGTGCACAGCTTATAATTCGTAGTTCCAGCTTCGGTTTAATGCTCAGCATTCTTTTGATTACTTTGGTCCAAAATATTCTTTAAAATTCCTCCGATTTCACTGATTCGTTAAGATAGGGTTTTCTTGTGATTATGCGTCATTGTGTATAGCATTTATGTATTTTAAGTACGTCGCCAGTTGACATTTAACGATTGTTGATTTGGGTTTTAAGTTTTTTTTGTCCTTTTCGTAGATTGCCTTCAAAAGTTGTTGATTTTTCTATCCTGCAGCTTCCAATAGAAGATTATTTCGTCTCCAGCAAGATTGGTCGTCTTTCGTCACTCGATAGGCGTCGTCTCCGCCTTTGGTCCAAATACACACTCGCGTTCTTAAACTAATCTACAAACTAATTAACAAACTTAACTATATGTAAAAAAAATAGTTCTCTTCACTCGACTATCCTGTCACCACTTTCTGCTTACGACTAATTGATTGCCCCGGAATATTTATATGTACAGCTTTTTTGATACTTAAAAATAATATTGTAGGTGAGAACGATTTCAAGTCCATCATCGCTTCCAGCACTTGGTATTGTTTTCACATTCTAATTGATTTTTGTTGTTGTTGACTTTTGTTGAATTTTTGGAGTAAGCAGTCTGGCTGAAGTTTGGTGTTGGGTTGCTCTTCGGATGGGGTTTTCAGCATGGTCTCGCTTGTTGTTGTTTTTTACTGGTGTCTCTTAGCGTATTCTTATGCCTGCAACCATATGCTACTAACCTTTGAACTGCTCGACGACGACTCCAACTTGCGACGTTTTGAATCTACTGAAAAAAAAATAATATAAAAAGGAATAAGCTAAAAAATCCACTTCTGGAATAGAGGAAATATCACAGGGTAGACATACCTTTTTCATATTCAACGGTCTCATGGCTACGCTGTCGGTGCTGCAACGACCCATTGCTCTCATTGGATACGGAGCTCAGATCGCGGTCCCGCATCCGGCCCTCGTACTCCTCGTAGTGACGTTGATCGGTGCTGCCTACAAGATCCACCGTCTCTACGCCATCTCCATGCCGATGACGCTCTTCATTGCCGCCGCCACCGCCGCCGCCGCGCCGCGCTTTCTCGCGCTTTAGTGCCCGCTGTTGCGCCGCCGCCTCTAATTCCTCCAGACGCTGGGAACGCTCACGCGACCGCTGATTCTGCTCTGCCTCCGTTCGCTCCTTAGCCCGCGCTGTCTCTCTGGAACTGCGATAGCTACCGCCAAGGCGCGGATCCAGCTCCTGCTGCCTCTCTCGCTCCGCATCGCGGCCACGACTCTCGGCGCTCTGTCTGCTGCTGCCGTTGCTGCCATTGTTGGTCTGCTGGTCCACTTGCTCATCCCTGTGGCGAGATTGCGATTCCCTTGGCTCGCGTGGCTTGCTCTCGCGTTCGTTGGTTGAGGCGGAGATGGTGGTGGAGAGGGAGGAGGGTGTGGAAATGACAGCGGTACCCTCGCTTTTCAGGCTCTTTGAATCGTTGCGTACGAGAGGAGCTAAAAAAATGTTAAAATATATATGAAGTTTAATTGAGCTACTTTAAGGGCAGATCAACCCTCACCTGGCTTAGTCTCTGGATCCTTGCTGCTGCCAGGCTTTTGATCGTTGCTGTAGATTGTCGCTGCGGCGCCGCCAGCTGACTTTGCTCCACCTGACGCCGTCTGAGCAGGATTAACGGTGGGTACAGACTCCTTCACCGAAGACAGTACTTTGATCGTAACGCCGCCAGAGTCACCGCCGCCTCCTTGCTGCGACTCCTTGTTGTTGTTGCTGCCAGGTCGCTCTGCCATCTGATGGAAGTCGCTCTCCTTGAACATGTGCGGCGTCTTCAGTTTCAGCTGACCAATGTAGCTAGACGCAATCACATACAGATCCGGACGCTTTGTCTTCTCCTCCTCGCGCACCTTGTCCACCTTGCGCTCTATGATCTGCGCCAATTTTGCCAGAACCGGATAGTGTGGCAGGATGCGCATCAAAATTATTAGAGCGTTTCGGATCTGCATAAAGTCCTTCGAGTCTAGGCAGAACACTATGGCCTTGGTGATCTTGTAGTGCCACTTGTGGCACACATGACGGTAATTCTCGTAGCCCACATGGTCGTTGGCCTCCGAGAACTGATTGCTCACCCGGAACTTGGTAACAAAGCCGGGATAATTGGCGCACTCCTTGTTGAACACCGCCTGGTCGGCATGCCAATGCATCACGGTCTCCAGCATGGCGCACAGGAAACGACCGTAGCGCGTGGCCTCGCCCTCCGTGCATGACGTTACCGAGTACGTAATGTCACAGAAGATCTTGAAAAGATAAGCAGGGACATATTGCCACAAGTCTTTGACATTATTTTTTGTTGAAAACTCACCCGATCGTAGCACAGCAGCGTGGCAAAGTTCGATGTCTTCAGGTTGTGTATGGTGTGAACAAACTTGGCGCAATAGAGTGCATCTAGGGCCGTAAAGGTGCAGCGCGGGAAGAGGCAGAGCTGCAGGAACTGTGTTATGGTATCGTTCTTGGCCGACTTGGCCGATCGCAGCAAGAACCAGCCATCCTTCTGCTCCTGCAACCTCTGCAAGATCTTATCCACATGCTCGTGCTGCTTCTTACGCTCATCGTTCAGCTTCTCCATCAGCGCTATGTATCGCTCCTGCTCCTTCTTGTTCTTCGACTGATTTGAGTCCTTGCCCTCCGCTGCCTGCTGAGCCAGCTGCTTGAGCTTGCCAATCTCGCGCTGATAGCTATCGTTTGGCACATGCAGATCGTACATGCTCAGGCTCCAGAAGGTGACCAGAAACTGTGGACTGATGTCCTCCCAGACCTTTAGGCTGTGCAGCGGACGAACCGACTCCACAATGGGGTTCATAATCAGCTGCGTGGCCTCAAGATACTTTTGCAGCTTCTGGGTGGGGTTTAGCTTTTTGGCATTGGGATCCGCTCGGCGCAACTGATCGTATTTTTGCTGTATGGAAAAAAAGAGAGGAACAATTTGAATATAACTTGGAGGAAACAAATAATTGAACTTACATTAATCTGGTGGGTAAACATAGGTCTGGCCAGGAAGAACGCAACGTCAGTGTTGATGTGATACTCCCGCAGCATGGTTATAATCGAAGGCAGACGCTCCACATACTCGTCAACCGAATATGTGGACCCTAGGAAGGTGCCAAACTGAACAAGCGTGTCCTGGCACTGATCGTACAGATTTCCCACTAGCTTCAAGTGACTGTGCGCCGCAGTTTCCCGGTAAATGACACAGTGCTTTTGTTGAGCCATCAACAAGCAAAGGGCCACGGCAAGATCGTTGTTGGCCAAGGCCTCTTTCAGGCGGTTCGAGGACTTTTTCGTATTTCTAACTTGACTGAAGTAGCCAGCCTAAAGAAAAATTAAAATTAGTATTAATAAAATAAGTATAATGATAAAATACAGATACTCACTTCCCCCCTGAGCTGCTCGCCGCCACACATGGCCTGCAACTGATCATTTGTCATCTCCTCGCAGGACTCCACACCTGCCATCTTGTGGACAATCTCCCGCAGAATCAGCAGGTCCAGGCTCTTCTGCGACTTCAGCTGATTGGCCACGTACTGCAACAGGCCGCTCAGCTCGATGCTGTACTTCTTAAAGATGGTGCCGCAAAAGGAAGCAAGGCTCTGCAGCCACAGGGACAACGAGGTGCCGTCGTCCTTGAACCTGAGGCGACCAGTCAACGTCAACGACTCGATGATGCAGTAACCCAGGCAGTCAAATGACAGGGCAGTTAGATACTTGAGCATGTCGCAGACAGGACCAATTAGATTGTCATAGATTTGGATTTGTAGGAGGATCTTGGGAAGAGAAATTGAATTTAGTAAGCAAGAAATATATCGATTAAAGCCAAAAGCGGATACTCACATAGTCAAACAGAAGGCCGGGAGCACAGTGGCTATACTTTCCGACCAGACGACCCAGTTGCTTTACGTTCTCCTTGCTCACTCGCTTCATCAGCGCCTTGATATCCCGCTGGGCAAGACCACAGCGCCGGATCAGATTTGGGTGGAGCTGGTAGCTATCGTTTTTCCAGCGCGCGTACAAGCTGTACCGATAATGGTAGGGGAAATGCTTGACGACACCCCAGATCAGCTCGGACATGGAACAGTTGTTGTCCAGGTAGAGCAGCGATGGCAGAATGCAAGCATCCAGGCAGCTTATTATGTCATAGTAGTGCTGCTCTGCCTCAGAGTTTGGCGGCGGTCCATTCATACTATCTACGCCCATATCCACCACCAGTTTGTTCATGATGCGGATCAGCTTGTACATCAGCACGGTGTCCAGGTGCATGCCCGGTCCCAGGACATTGGCCATCGGCCAGATGTACTTCCTCAACTCGCCAAAGTCTTTTGGCTGCATCTTGGCCACCAGCTTGACATCGTCGTATAGGCGACTGCGACTTTGCTTTCGACCCATGGGCGCCTTGAAGCATTTCTTGTAGTACACGTGCTCCACGGTGAAGTGGATTAGTTCGATGATGCTACGGGCAATGGGCTCCTGATAGACAACAGCTTGATCTGGCAGTTTCTGAATGATCCGGTATGCATTCTCCCAGTCTCCAACTTTAAGTAGAGCCTCGCAGAGGCCGAACTTTTGGTTGGCACTGTATTTTTCCTGACAAGTAATTGAGTTACATAAGATGGTTGGTTGTAAGTGAGATTTTTGTAGCTACCTCATCGAATTTCTTCACAGAGGGCGGCGGTGGCGGATCCTTTTCCTCGTCCTTCTTGTTGGTGGAAATGAGATTAAGCTTGCGCACCATTTCCCTGGCATCCGCCAGATCCTGTTCCCAGTCCGCCTTGATGCTCCCATCATTGGGGGTCAGCCACACATAAACATCGTCCAGCTGAATGACGCCGTGCTTCAACAAGAGGGCACAGACATGATATAGGGAGCGGGGGGTGCGCGAGTCCTTAAAGTGACAGAACTTGTAGCCAAGGACTTCGCAAATAATGGCACCAGTTGGCATATAGCTGCTCAGCAGCGGAATAAACAGCTGCCAGCGATCGGGGCGAGTCTCGAAGGACTCGATAATGATGTCCAGCACGCGATTTGGATCTAGATTAAAGCAGCCTACGGAAGAAAGTTACAAACGTTTTAAAAATAACTTATTGCTGAGTACGACCCTTGCGAAGTCATGACTCGTGAAGATTTGAACTACTTTAATTTAACTTAAAGCTTTTCAACATTTTCCTTACCAATCAGTGACTTGATTATATCCATAATGCTCTCTGGCGTGGTGTTATCTTCAAAGTCCTGATTTAGCTCAGTGATTAGCTTGGCAAATCCCTCGCTCTCCTCCCGGAACAGGTTAAAGCGACGCTGTTTATAGCTGAAATAATTTAAATTAATTAAAATAAAATGTAAGAGCCTTCGGAATTGTGAAATACGTACTATAACTTGGTCTTGACCTTGATGAACTTGGAGTAAAAGCTCTTGTTTTTCACAATGCCGACATCCTGCAGTGTGTCGATTTCCAAGCGCTCCTTTAAAAGACTTTCGGGAACCACCTTATCCATGTCCTTGACCAGCTGCACAAAGCCATGACGTTCCTCATGCAATCCCTCAGTCATAAGCGACGTTTCGCTATCCAGAATGTTGACCACATCTACTATGAGGCTCGGCAGACCTTCGTGGAGGGGCTGAAACAAAACAAAATATATATAAATATGCAAATTAAACCCATCTTAGAGATAAGACTCAGTGCCCATGTACTCACCACAATTTCGGCCAGCAGGTGGATCACCAGATCCTTCTTGTGACTAAAGCGCAGCGCCTGCCAGAGCAGCTCGTAGATGGCATTGGATACTCCCTGCTTGAACACACCATTCCGATCGTAGACGACCCCGTCCGTCGAATCCTGCAGCTGCTGTTTGAGGTACTTCAGGCTAAAAGGAAACGTTTAGTTTAGCTGAGTGCTATCCGTGTGCAGCAGAAGCCCAAACAGGCGACACAAGAGCGCGCGAATATTCCGCAGGACACTAACTGACGGCAGCCACTGTGCTGAGTGATGCGCGAGTGTGTGTGCGTGTGTGTATATCTGTAGCTGCAGTTGTATCGGTGTCTGAGCCGTGGTAACCACGTACAATTCGCTCCGTCCGGACTTGTCAAAGTGCTTAAATATATCCATGTTCAGGGCCCCGGACGCGCCGGTTCCGCTAATGGCGCCGCTGCTGCCGCCGCCGCCGTTGGCATCCGTTTCTGCGGATGCGGCCGCCGCCGTCCGGCTCTCCGTTCCATCGCCGCCGCCATCCTGCGTCGCCGTCACGCTCTTTAGTTTCTTCAGACGCCGCATAGGGTCTGTGGTTGCGCGCCGATGGAATAGAAAACGCGGGCTTTGTTTTATGAAGCTGTTTCCGCTCCAAAATCGTACAATTTGTTGAACTTGTGGAAATCTATTTTTTTCACTTTTCAAGCAGTACGAGCAGTGTGACCGTCTACTTGACCCAAACAATGTGCAAAATACTCAGTGTGACCGTCTGGTGAAATATTTTAAATCTCGAAAGTTCATTTCAGTGAAGCGCGGAAATTGAAATTAAATTGACAAGATTAGATACAATTAAATAAAAGACAAATTAAAAGTCGAAATACCCTGTACAAAAAGGAAGCTTAACTTTGTTTATTCATAAATTGTCCAATCGTTGCCATAGTGGTCCGATTTTCATTCAAACAAAACCAAAAACTATGTAGCAATCTCAAGACTGCATTTTTTAGATCAACTCGGCTAATGCTAAACAAGAATGTATATTCCGACTCAAATTAGAATTTCCTGTAAGAACATATTTCTCATTAAAGGATACAACTCATAGGCTTGTTTATTTGTTTATTTTACCTCCATAATGGATCCAAATAATAGAAAATATGATTTATTGGGGTACAAAAGAAATGTGAAAAAATTCACTTCTCCCGTTACTACAGCAAATCAAGTAAATTAAACATATATATGTGTTGGTATAATAACATGTTTCTGTAAGACTAAAAAATCGAAAGAATGTGGGTTGTAATGGTGCTTTTAACAGTATTTGATAAGAATGTAATAATTAATAATTAAATTTTGGATGCAGCAGAAAAAGAGAAGTGCTTTAAATCAAAGCAAAGGTTCGTTCTCTATCTTAACATCGCACTCGACCATTGAGATATCCACGTAGCCGGATGACGACGGGGATGCCACGCTATCGTTATGCTTCTCATTACCAAAGTGGTAGCTGGAATTGGAAATATGCTGCTGCTGCTGCTCCTGCTCCTGCTCCTGCTGTGTGGCAAAGCTGGAGTCCGGTGCCGGCGTCAGCTTGGGCAGTCCGATGGGTCCGCCTAGTCCTCTCTCCTGTGGCTGTCGCTGCAACTCCTCTCTATTGAGGTCCATTAATAGGCGATTCACCTCCACACGGAACTTTAGATTATTCATAGTGGATAGCGACTTCAAGTGTGGCATGAGACTGATCAGAAAGCTGTAGTCCGAATCGTCCTTCATTGTGGGATCAACTGTTGTTGGGGCTTTAGAGATATCCTGATGGCTGCTGCTGTAGCCACTCGAAATGGGACCGTCGCATGAGGAAGAGGTCTTTCGACGACGGCACCTCTTCGATGGCGGCGGCGGGCGAGGCAGCGACGCGTGGTTGGGGGGAAGTTGTAGGGGTGAAAGCAGTCGAGGCGACAGCTCTGGGTCCGAGTTGGGCAGTTTGTTGGCTGTCGAGCTGTCTGCCTGCTGCTGTCGGGTTACCCAACCCAGGTCAGAGCCCGAGTCCTGACGCTCCGAGGGCTCACGCTTAAAAATGTCTCCAATGATCTCAAAGTCCACGGAATCATCGTTGTCGAGGTCAACATCCACATCAATAGTAAAGTCTCCCAGCCCGCTGAGCTCGAAGTTCTCCGCCCCCTCGGCCCCGCCGTCAAAGGGCTCCGGCGGGAACGGGACCAGGCACTGGGGATCGAAGATGTGACGCAGAAACTCCAGAGCCCGGAAGTACGGCCAGTTGGACATGGTAATGCGCTTCTGCTGAATCTTGCGCACCTCCGCGCGGTAGCTGTCCCGCATGGTTTTGAACCGTTTCTTGCAGGTAAGGACTGAAAGAATACAAGATTTATAAATAGCCTCTAGCTGCGTGGAGCCTGGGAGGCCCAGCACACTCACTGTCCAACTGCATGTGGTGCGCCACACAGGCCCACTGCGTGAGGAACTCGTCCTTGCGGCAGGCCATCGCCATGTTGGTGTCCCACAGCGGCCGTCGCTTGGCAACCTCAGCAATTAATCGAAAGTTATCCGATCTCATTATGGGGGGATGCGGGGCTTGACTCGGAAAATCGTCGCGTGTAAACAAATGCACTTTGGAGAAAAGGCTCTTCCCCTTCGGATTGCACGCGCGGACCGTCACAAAACAATGGGGAATGCAAAGCAGACTGGCTGCCGGACCTTAACCAAACTGAACACCGTAAATTATTTCCCTGGTTAGGGCGAATTCTACAAAAATGTGAAAAAACTCGGGGATAAATAATGTTTCACAGCCCGCTTCGCTTTTCCGCAATGCCGTTGGCAACTCTGGCCAATCAGCTGTTATCGCACGCTTGTCTTTTCCATCTCCGCTTGCCACGGTCACACCAATGCACAGTGGGCTAGAACAAAAATTTTTAAATTATTACATTTTAAAATTATGCATTTTTAGGTTGTAATAAAAGTTTTAAGTTTATTTAACAAAATGTAAGGGTTTGCCAATTTTCGAATTAAATATTACAAATCGTGGCAGAGTTCTCAGTGCCACTGTACTTTTTGGTTAATCTGGCAACCTTGGCGGCACATCAAATGAATCAGTCACCCAAACAAAAAGTTTATTTTATTTGCCGGCTGTGGGTTTGAAAATCAATTTAATAACTTTGCCGTCATGTCGAACGCTGCAGAGGAGTGCAAGGACGAGGATTTGCCCGCAAATACGTTGGAGCACTTCACGGAACTGGAGCAGGTGCTGCAGATGATCGAGAACATCAAACCCATCGATGCAGCTTCCTTTGAAAGGGAGTTCGAGCAATACGCCCAGGTCCTGTCGCGCTACCAGGAGCAGCCACATCTGCTGGATCCGCATTTGGAAGAGTTGCTGGGCAAACTCCTGGGCAAGATCAGAGAGCAGAGCCTGCCATCTGGCGAGCGCCATGCCGCCTTCAAGTATCTGTATATCATCAGCAAGGTTCGCACCTATAAGGTCCTGGTGAAGTTCATGCCGCACGAGCTGAGCGACCTAGAGTTTGTGCTGGATCTGCTGGGACAGCAGGATCCCAAGGAGTTCGCCGAGTGGGAGACGCGATACATACTGCTCCTATGGATGTCCATTCTCGTGCTCAATCCCTTTCACATGTCCAGATTGGATGCCTACGAAACAGCTGCAAGTCCAACAACTAATTGCAGCCTCAGCAATCATGTCCAGCAACCGAAGACCAGCAAAATGGAACGCATCTACGAGCTGATCCAACTCTATGTGTCCACCAACGACACCTGCAGCAGTATAGCCGCCTATCTGGCAGCCAAGTATTTCATTCGCAGTGACATCAAGGACCTGTATCTGGAGAGGTTCCTCGATTGGGTCGTGGAGCAGCACCAGGCGGATACGGTTAACGTAAAGTTTGGCCAACTGGCTGCTGTGGCTGCCATCCTGAAGCACGGCAAGCGGGAGGACCTGTTGCCCTATGCCGACAAGCTCCTCCAGTGGATCACCTCCTGTCAGTACAAGGACAGCAGCGATTTCCTCAAGTACAAAAACTACATCAAAATAGTCCAGAGAATCGGGCTGGTTCATCTTAAACCGCGCATTGCCAGCTGGCGGTACAAAAGGGGTAAGTGAGGGGTATGGAATGAAAGAAAGAGCTTGGAAAGTAATATGTAATCTCTAGGCACCCGATCGCTGGCCACCAATCTTAACCAGGCGACGGGAGCCGGCGGTGAATCGGACGCCATGGAAGGACCTACCGATGAGGGCGAGGAAATTGTAGTGCCCGATGCCATCGAGGAGGTGATCGAGGAGCTGCTTCAAGGCCTGCGCAGCGGTGGCAACGACATTCGCTGGAGTGCGGCCAAGGGACTGGGTAGAGTCACCAATCGCCTGCCTAAAGATCTGGCCGACCAGGTTATTGGCTCCGTAATCGACATACTCAGCCCCCTTGAACCACACGAGGCCTGGCACGGAGGCTGTCTGGCTTTGGCGGAATTGGCCAAAAGGGGACTGCTGCTGCCCCATCGATTGGAGGAGCTGGTTCCCCTCCTGATGCAGGCCCTTTTCTACGACGAAATGAAGGGCTACATGTCGGTGGGTCAGCACATCCGTGACTCTGCCTGTTACATGTGCTGGGCCTTTGCCCGGGCTTATAATCCGGATGATGTAAAGCCCTTTGTGCACAAGATCTCCTCCGGCCTGCTAACCGTTGCGGTCTTTGATCGTGAGGTTAACTGCCGACGTGCTGCATCCGCTGCATTCCAGGAGAGCGTCGGTCGTCTCGGTAACTTTCCCTTTGGCATCGAGATCTCCACCACCACGGACTTTTATTCCGTGGGCATTCGCCAGAACTCCTACCTGAACATTAGCGATTACATTGCCCAGTTCGAGGTGTACCGGGAGCCCTTGATCAATCATTTGGTGCAGCGCAAAGTGAACCATTGGGATCCGTCCATAAGGGAGCTAACGGCCAAGGCTTTGCATAGACTGTCCCTGAAGGAGCCGGAATATATGGCAGCAGTGGTGCTGCCACAACTTCTGGCCAAAACCGATACCATTGACATTAACTGCCGTCATGGCTGCGTATTAGCCATGGGAGAAATCACTTTGGCATTGCGGCAACTGGAGGAAAGCAGTGATCCCCCGCTGGCTTATCTTTCCAATCAGCGGATTGTGGAGCTAAATGAGCTGGTAAATACGTTCCTGGAAAGAAACTTTTACCGCGGCATGAGCGGCGAACTGATGAAGGCCTGCACGACCAACTTTATAAAGAATTGCAGTCTGGCCAAGCTGCAGGCGACGGCCGAGTGCTTGGGTAAGCCTTTTTTAATATTTTCTATATAATTTTAAGTAAAATAATGCTCTGATTTCTTCCAGCTTCCTGGCAGAAGGTCATAGATTCCTGCCTGGTGACCAAATCAGCCACCACTCGCGCCTCGGGTGTGGAGTCCTTTGCCGAACTCTGTCGCACATATTACTGCCTGGAGTCGAGACGTAGGGAGAACGAGACCATTATCAATGCATATTTAAGGGGAGCTGAGAATGACATCGAAGAGCACATACGTATGGGTTATCTAGCCGCCTTGGGAGTGCTGCCTGCCTTTATGGTTCATCCGCATTTGTCTGCCGTCTTGGATAGTCTGGTAAGGCATTCGCTGACTCCACTTCAAGCGGTGGTTATGGCCGGCGAAGTGGGAGATCGCGAGAATATCCAGACCTACAGATGGAGCGAGGCGCGAACGGAGAGCGTTAAGGCCCTCACCAAAGTGGTGAAAACCGTGGGCTATGGGGCAGGAGAAGGCACATTCTCAGATCGTGATAACTTTAACAAGGTTCTGAATTGCTTGCTGAAAGCATTGGACGAGTACACCTTGGACAATCGCGGAGATATTGGTGCTTGGGTGCGGGAGGCGGCCATGTCATCGCTCTTCGAGATTGTAACACAGTGTCCCCCGGATTTGCTCTCGTCAGAGCAAGTCCACGAAGTGGTGGTTGGCTTCATGCAGCAGGCGGTGGAGAAAATTGATCGAACTCGAGGATTAGGGGGACGCCTGTGCTGCCAACTGGTTAATCATCAGCCCAGGATACCGCATATTCGCGAGCACTCAAAGCTGCTGGAAATATTCCCCGCCGAGGCTGATTCTGTGCTCTGGCTGTTTGCCGATCACACATTCCCCTTGTTTTGCGAGCTACTCGCCCTGCCCGATTACTCCAAGCGAGTGCTTCTGGGCCTAAGTGCCAGCATTGGACAACTGACTGAATCTCTGGTGAGTAAGGGGTTACCAGCTTACAGTCAAAAAAATTATAAGTTTTTTCTTACAGATCAAATACGCCTCTACGGCCCTATTCCAATTTTTGCGTTCCAACCCGGCAATGGTGCCGCGTCTATGTGCCGAGATTGTCCAGATTTTCGAGGAGCACCTGCTCAATGAGCGCGTAACTTATCCCATGCTCAGTTTCTTGGATATACTCATCGGTTCGGGAACCGTGGAATCGGTGCTCCACGACGAAACAAATCCCTTTGCCGAGGACATATACAGGCTGCTCAACCTGGAAGTCAAGGGATACAAGAAGCTGTACAAGACGGCGACCAGTATTAGTGCCTTTTGCCAGCTCCTGCAGGTGCCTCGACTGTCCCGTCGCATCCTCTCCAAACTTTCGGTATTCCTTGGACTGCAGCATGTGCATGTTCGAAAAACTGCAGCTACCAAATTATACGAAGCCCTGGCCCTGCACGGTGATGTCACCGAAGTGCCCGAGGATAATATGGATGAGATCCTAACACTGCTCTCCGAGACGGACTGGACCATGCCGCTGGTGGAGGTGCGTCCCCTGAGGAATCAATTGTGCCAGCTGATGGACATCAAGGCTCCGGTGAGTGCTGCTCAGCAGCAGCAGCAGCAGGCAGCGAGTGCGGATAAGTGATATTCCACACAAAAAAAAGTGTAGTTATTATAATTTATAATATTTATAATCCAATCTTTTTGCACAATTAAACTGACGATCAGTTCTAACATCACATTTTGCTTAGTTACAGTTTTGTTTTTCGTCCTAATTGAATTGTATTTAAAGCAAAAATGTGTTGCCCATCCGGCGGCAGGTCCCTATGAGGACTTCTTCGCCTTTTTCCGGCTGGGATTTATGTACGACTGATAGTAGAATTTGGAGAACATCACAGTCAAGGCCGAGTAAAGAAAGCCATAGGCATAGATCCCAACTCGTGGCGCTTTGCAGTCGCTCAGCAACATCATGTCGATCAAATGGAACATGACCAAAGCGAACTGGATGAGCTGGGCCATGGTGATGTACTTTTTCCACCACAAACTCGCCTTCTGCACTTCCACGCTTATGGAAGACAGCAGGTAATATGTGTACATGAGCGTGTGTACGGCCAAATTAAGGATAACCATCCAGATTACAAGGCCACCGTGGCCATAATACGTCTGGGTGAGGTAAGTGGCCAGAACCACAGCCATATGGTGGAAGACGTGTAGGAAGGATATCTGCCTGCTCTTCTTGCGCAGCACAAAGAACACGGTTTCCAGCATATCCACGTACTTGTTGATGTAGTAAGCGTTGGCGAAACCTCGCTCTAGATCCTTGGCTACATGGTCCAAAGGTAGAGACACGGGGCACCTCCTGTCGTAGTACTTTAAGACGATATTGGTGGTCTGTAATAATATGTTTGTGATTCTTAATGAATGTTCTGACGCAAGTCCTGCCCCCCTCCGTTGCACTTACGTATATAAACAATACACTATTGTACACGATTTGCATGATATTATATGCCTTGATCACGCCGCGCAGTTCAAAGGCCTCTCGGCGCTCCATGAGCTTGGGACCCACCTTCAGCACGAACAGAAGGTAGGCGGTAAGCGCTCCAACAGTGGGCCAGGGACTGGCGAAGAAAGCCAAAACGTTGGGATCCGGCGACGTCATTATCCTAGTTTTGTGGTTTTCCTCCTTTCTTCCAGTACGGTTCGATGGCGACTAATCAAATGTTGATTGTCACGGCTTGGTTATAGGTGGGGTCTGTCGATCGGAATGCTAGGCTATGCAAATGAATATAATATCAATGCAGTAATTGAATGAAAAGAGAATAATGCAAGAACAGAAATCTAAGAAAGGCGTAGAAAGACACGATAATACGGTGCCCACGTCCAGCGATTTAAAAGTCAAAGGAGAATCTAATGGAATGCTATGCAAATGAGTGTTGCAGTAATACAAAAATTTAATACAACAAATTGCTGGATAAGCAAGGTACTGTCGTAATATAATGCAAAAATATATTGCTAACAAGCACCAAATTAGATACCTTTAAAAATTGCGAAAATTCGAATTTCCCGGTTTCGAAAAAATAAGAAAAGAATTTCAAAAAAAGTAAAGTCCATAGAGCCAACGGTGTAAGCAGGAAGATCTATTCTAAAACCCCTGTTACCAGGACATATGTAGTACATAGCTTTAAATAATCTTTAAAAATAACATTTATTTGTTTGTTTTTTTTTTTTTTTTATCTGCTCGCTTTAATTGCTTGTTGCCCAATTAAGTCAAATTTTAAAATATAAACTTGGGGTTCTTTTTTTCTAGCCGAGAGGATACGTTAGGGAGCTGATGTTTTCTAGCTCTTACGGAATCCCTTCCGAAGTGTGTGACATTTGTGATTCGTTATTGAAGTGGTGAATGGTTTATTCCAAAAATACTAAAACTAAAATTTCTGTTGCATTGCGTCGTTGCCGTTTGTATCCAGTTACAAATTTACATAGCAGACTGCATTCCAGGATAATACCCTTCTCTTTGGTCCGTGTTTTGTCTGTGCTCCTTCTACGCGTTAATCTCGAACAGCTTGGCCACCTCGTTGAGGTTATCATAGCTCTTATTCTCACTAATTATTGTCCTAGCTAGGCCTATCCGGTTGAAGAGATTCCAGAGCAGGACGCCCACGACCTTGTCGTCCTTCATGTAGAACACCACACCCTTGCCATAGTTTGCCGCATCATCGGGATCACAGGTAATGCCATCTTTGGTAATTACTCCAATATCGGTTCTGGCCAGGGAATCGCTGCTCTCCTTGGGCTCTGCCAGATTGTCCACGCGTTCGCTGGCCTCCGATGGCAGAGCAAACACTCCCACGGTGGGCAGTGATGAGTCCACCAGGCCCACGCCTTCATAGCCGATCTCAGGGCCCAGATCTGACCAGAACATGCTCAGATGCTGATATTGGTTCTCTGTAAGAGGAATAACATTTCAAGGCATTGTAATTGGTGAAGAAAAAGTTAATTAATCAAATAGAAATAAGACTTACTAGCTCCCGTCATGTTCTCACCAGCCACCCGGCCAGAGACCACGGAGTGATCGTAGTGCTCCAACCTTCGCCTGCCAAACAGCGGATCATCGAAGCAGGAGACGTCGCCGGCCACGTAGAGATTCCGTTTAGCCTCTAGCTCAGCATTGACCACGAAGCCACCGCGGCTCTTGTCTACTGCTAGCTTGCTCGGAGCGGCGATCTCCGTATTGGGTGAGGAGCCAATACAGACTACAACCACATCGGACATCAGAGTCATGCCATTGTTCAGCTCTAGCTTTAGATTGTTTTCATCCCTTGTGGCATTCCGAATGCTGGCATTGGGTATGATGCAGACGCCCTGTGCTTCCATCTTGGCCATAGTCCAGCGGCTCAGGTAGCTGGGCAGGATCCGTGACATATTTCCATTCTCCTCGAACACCTGGTACACCTTGCCGCCACCATGCTCCTTCGCGTAATGTGCCAGGGAGCAGGCCAGCTCGCTCCCGATGAAACCGTTGCCCACGATCGTGATCGATCGTTTCTCTGCCGCCAGTTTGCGGAGGCGGTCGAAGTCATCGGGAGTGCGATAGACCATTACTTTTTCGCGAATGCTGGGCGGCGCGTCATGGAAAACGGTGAGATTCTTGGGGACACTGCCAGTGGCAATCAGGCACGAGTCGTACTCGATCTGATAGCCGTCGTTCAACGTCACTTTCCGCTCATTGGCATCCACCTTCTTGACGGTGAAGCCCTGAGCGACGGCTATTGCGCCACCTGACCTGCCATCCAAGTCCTCGGGTTCGACGAAATACTCTTCCGGTTCAAAAAATAAGCTAAATAATGAAATTATTTAATAAGAGCATCATAACTTGCTTATTAAAACGCACCTTCTTTCGGAGCCCGTCCACTGCTGGAAGCGGTAATCCTTGATGGGATCCTCGTTCGGATTGGAAGTGTACCAGATCTCCTTGGAGAGGGGCGGACGCATATATGGTTTGCGTCCTTCGTTGCTGATCATCAGGATCTTGGCGGAGGAATCCTTGGACTTGATAGCTCGACAAGCAGCGAAAGCGGCGGTGCCGCCGCCAACAATCAGATATTGAACGTGGTTTGGCAGGTCCTCAGATTTGGGAGGACCTGTAACCAAAATATTGAGTATAAATTAGGGAAAATCATAATATATTAAATATTTATTACTCACTGGTTTCTATGCCAGCCAACAGTCGTCGTCTCCGTAGCTCCTCTTCTTCAGCTGCCTTTTTGGCTTCACTATCGTCCGGTTTCCTCGTCAAGAACCAGGATAGCTGGATTGGAGTACATTTAGTGGGATTTCTTTCGAAACTTCAAAAGAATCTTACCAATCCTCCAGCAAGAAGCGCAGCTAGCGCACCTAGCAGACACTTCAGACGGAGATCCCTTAGCCGGCAATCCTCCCCATCACCAGGGCATCCGCTTCCTTTTCCATCATCACAGGGCGGTGGTGGTGGTGGTGGGCACCGTGTCTCCTGTCTTTTCCGGTTGAACTCCTCGCAGGGATCCTTGGGTTTGCATCGATCGATTACGGGATCGCAGGCCTCAACTTCCGAGGATTTGAGGGCATCCTTGGCACTGACCTGTTTCAAATCCGCATAACCCTGAGAAGCAATAAATTAAGGATTAAGTTGCCAGAAACTTTCACAAGGATGCCAGACTGTCGTATTAAATACGATAAATTACGATACATTTAACTATCGATCCTTGCAGCTTAAAAATAACGCTTTTTGATCGAGTTCCTAAATGTTCATTATGGCAAATGAGTAAATAAGCAATAATTACTTTCACTAAGGACGGCTCTAACTGCGGTGGGGCTTGATAGTTGACGTTTGCCAAGCCGGTACCACTAACGTTGGTTGTACTCTCCGGATCCGCATTCGCTTCCGTTTCCGGGTCGTACTCGAAGGGTGTCTTGGGGATGCAGACCTGTTGGTTCGGATATTTTTTGGCTTGCAATTTGCTGCGTGCCTCAAAGGTGCGTTTCTTCACCATTTGATAGAGGCTGCTGTTCGACCGTAAAACGGCTTAATTAGGAAACAAAGCGAGGGAAACAAATTAAGAATAGATTTAAGAAATCTTAATGAAATAAGCTTGAGAACTAACCGTGTGCCGGCGGAGGTTGTAACGGCGGCGGGCCCAGTATTCTTCTGTTGGCCAAGATGTATGCCTGGCGAATGAACCTTCGCGTCAGGCATTGTACACTCCAGATACTCAAAATACTCATAATATTAGTAATTCCACGGTCCCAGAAGATATGAAAACTCAATTGTTTAATATTGTGTACGTATGTATTATTGTGTTTAGTATACAAAAAAAGAAGAAAAACTAATTTCAATGACAAATTTTTCAAAGGAAAATATGGCAAGAGTCTTTTGGCTGTTCAAAAATACGTATTTCATTCTTGAAGGCATGATACAATTATCATGCCTGACGGGTAAAGTTTACTTATAAGTCATTGAAAACATTAAATAAAACACTTAAAGCTAAATTCAAACAAACAAACCAATTACAAAAGCAACGCTTTGCTTAGAAAAAACCCTAGAAAACACTCCAAAAATGTTTTTAAAATAAAAATTATAAATATTTTTAAATTAAAACTTTAAATTTAATTCTTGTGCGGCGCCAAAATTCATGCGATACTATCGCAAGCTTTTGTTGGCTTTTTAGCTTTTCCCAAAAACACTGAGACGGTCACACTAAACAGAGGACCAACAGAAAATACAACATGACGGATAGGCTGCAAAGGAATGCGAAATAAAGGGAAAGGAGAGAAGGCACCGAAGACCGATTGTTGTGAACCGAAAGAAGCGATCAGTTAAAGCCCATCGCATTTAACACGGAGATATTTGTCAAGGAAATTGCTTTTTTATAAACACAACACAGACTCGCGAAAACACACGTTACCCCCGCCATACACCGATTGTTACACAATTGTGGGCTCGTTTGCTCTGACAGATTCGCAATGAGTGGAGTGTGGAGCGGGCGCTGCCTGACGCGGAGGTTCGTCCGCCAGGCGTACATCTTGGCCAACAACAGGATACTGGGACCGGCGCCGCTGCAGGGCTCGCCGCCGGTGTACGGTGAGTTGTGAGGTTATGTCTCTCATGTTTTTTATACTTATCCGGCGTTGCCTTCTCCTTCTCTGATTTGTATTTCAGCCGCTCTCCGGTTGTCGCACAGCAGCCTCTTTAAAAAGGTAATGAAACGCATCATCACCAGCGGGAAGAGGCTAAAATCCCCTCCAACTGTGAAGTCTCTCCACAGCAAAGCCACTTCTTGTAGTGCTATCAATTGCTTATTTCTTCTGCAAACTACTGGCTTCTAATTTGTACCTTGATGTATGGTTTTCAGAATCACAAGACCGTCTGCAGTGCCAATGATGTCCTCAAACTCTCAGACAATGCATACTCACAGTCCCACAAACCCGAAAGTCCCGGCGATACCAGTGGTCAGGGCAGCAATCAGCATGCAACAGCCTCCGGTGACGGAGATCAGAAGGATGATCTTCGCCTGAGGGGTCTGCTGGGTGCAGCGGCGTTAATAGCTGGAGGATTGGTAATTTTAAGTCTTGTTCCTTAAACAAATCTTGCTAAATCCGTTTAAATTTCGTAGCTAACCTGGTACGTGACGCAGAAAATAAACGACGGGAACTCAAAGAAAGCAACAGATGGGGAGCAACGGAAGCAGTTAGCTGGTCCAGCCACAAGTAAGAAATTCGTAGTTAGAAGATATTCATTTAAAAGAAACCAATCTGACAAGAGGAAATGATGAAATAGATAATTATGCTGACTTAGCCAATAATTTATCAGCCACATATCGGAGATATGAATATTTTGGCAGTCACTCACAGATTAGTATTATCTATCCGTCTTATCAATAATTATTAGTGTTTCGGCAAAAATTACAAACTCATTCTCAAAGTATTTGTTTTAATTTTTCATTAATTCCTCATTTTTTGTATCAGTTCCTGCCAGTTCCAAGGACCTACCGAAGCACGTTCCATACCTAATTGTTGGTGGCGGCACTGCTGCCTTCTCGGCGTTCCGCGCCATCAAGTCCAACGATGCGACCGCCAAGGTCCTGATGATCAGCAACGAGTTCCGCAAGCCCTATATGCGTCCGCCTCTTTCCAAGGAGCTGTGGTACACTCCCAATCCGAGCGAAGATGCCATCAAGGATTACCGCTTCAAGCAGTGGACTGGCTCCGAGCGAAGGTGGGTTTCAATTGAAAACCTGTCTTTGATTTTCATTAACATTTTCCGTGCTCCATTGCAGCTTGTTCTTTGAACCTGACGAGTTTTTCGTAAGCCCTGAGAAGCTGGAAGAGAGCGCAAATGGTGGCATAGCCGTCGCTCAGGGTTTCGCTGTCAAGAAGGTGGACGCTCAGAAGCGGATCGTGACGCTGGAAGACGGCTATCAGATCGAGTACGACTCGTGTCTGATTGCCACTGGCTGTGCCCCCAAAAATCTCACCGTTTTCCAAGATGCGCCGCCCAATATACGCGAAAAGGTAATGGTCTATCGGACGCCCGATGACTTCGACCGCCTCCGCAAACTGGCGTCAGAGAAGCGAACAATCACGATCGTGGGCAACGGCTTCATTGGGAGCGAGCTGGCCTGCTCCCTTGCACATTACTCCAAGGAGAATGGTGGCGGCAAGGTGTACCAGGTTTTCCAGGAGGACTCGAATATGTCGCGAGTCCTGCCGGACTACCTCAGTCACTGGACTAAGGCCAAAATGGAGACGCAGGGCGTCACTGTTATCCCCAACGCCAGCATTCAGAACGCGACCAGAGAGGCATCCAATCTGAAGCTGGAGCTGAACAATGGGATGTCTCTGGTGTCGGATGTGGTGGTAGTCTGTGTTGGTTGCTCCCCCAACACGGAGCTCGCTGGTCCGAGCAGGCTGGAAGTGGACGGAAGCCTCGGTGGTTTTGTGGTGAATGCTGAGCTGGAAGCCAGGCGCAACCTGTACGTGGCCGGCGACGCCTCCTGCTTCTACGATCCGCTGTTGGGCAGGCGGCGGGTGGAGCACCACGATCACTCCGTGGTATCCGGACGGCTGGCTGGAGAGAACATGACGGGAGCAAGTGAGTCACATTTTTATTCGATTTGTGATGTTTTTTTCACCTTGAAATGTTAATCTCTTACAGAGAAACCATATCAGCATCAGAGCATGTTCTGGTCGGATCTGGGTCCTGAGATCGGCTACGAAGGCATCGGTCTGGTGGACTCTTCATTGCCCACTGTGGGAGTGTTTGCTCTAGCCTCGGATGCCTCTGGGAGCGGGGACAACCAGCCGGAGTCCAAAGAGGGTGCCGATTCCAAGGGCAAAAAGAAGGTTGAGGTCGTTACCACAGATGGCGTTTCCTCGGACTCCAATGCGGCGACGAATTATGGCAAGGGTGTGGTGTTCTACATGAAGGACGACAAGATCGTGGGCGTCCTGCTCTGGAACCTCTTCAACCGGATAGGCTTAGCTAGGACAATAATTAATCAGAATAAGAAGTATGATGACCTCAATGAGGTGGCCAAGCTATTCGAGATTCACGCGTAGAAAGCCAAGAGTCCCAGAGAGAGGGACCAAGGAGAAAATAAGAGCTTTGCATCCTGGAATGAAAGCCGGCCCACACACAACTATATTCGAAGGCCATAAACTGTGTGAGCTATGTGGAATTCGAACGACGACGTCTTCGTAAAATCTGAAATCCACGAAAAAAAACTTTAGCTGACAAAGTCAACGAATATGCTTTGAAATTAGTGTGTGTTTTAGTTTTGTATTTTTCATACACTCCGCTGCTGCTCCCTATCAATCAGTCTTTTCCTTATTTTTCCGTTTACCAGACCGTAAATCCTGGGGTTTGTATCTGTATATTAGTCTTTCCAGACAGGCATTTCCACAAATATAATTTCGAGACCTTCAAACTATATAATTCAGCAGATGTATTTACATTAATTAATACAAAACTACCGAAATCTTACTTTTATTCACTTTGGGAAGTGATATAAATTATATGTAAATATGTAAAATTATTGAATACCCCACCGGGCTTCTGATTTTCGC
>JAEIIM010064560.1:0-12578 GCA_018874515.1 Drosophila greeni | reverse complement strand
AATGCCATTCCTAGATTAATAATAAAACAATAAAAGACCAACAACTTTGCGTATACTTAATTCCCAGTTCAAATCCCGAATCATAAAAACTTAGTTTATTGCGAAATACTCATTTAAAAAAATGCGCAGGATTAATAATTTATTAATACTCCGAGAATTAATCAAGTTTAAAAAAATGTGAAGTGCCTAGCAGGTGCATCAACAAGGCCTCAATAATTAATGCATTTACATTTTTAATGCGCCTACGAAGGACCTCTAAAAATTTACAACAAGTCTGGGATTAGATTGGAAAGCACTGGAGGCCATTAAAATAAATCAGGACAAATAATGCATAGATATACATGTAGTGGGGGAAAGAGGCATG
This sequence comes from Drosophila greeni, assembly GCA_018874515.1. Lineage (NCBI taxonomy): Eukaryota > Metazoa > Arthropoda > Insecta > Diptera > Drosophilidae > Drosophila > Drosophila greeni. Next base: position 12,214 of record JAEIIM010064560.1, on the reverse strand, counting down.
CATCATAATTTGAGGTAATTAAGTTCGGTTTTGTGCGATGATCTCGCCTAATTTGGGCCTTCTGAACATAATAATAATAAGCTAAATAATGACCCGAAATGCAGGACCATTTCCATGAATTTATAATGGTGCAAATAACCTTGAAACTACCATAAATCATTGGACAGCAGGAGCAGCCGTTTCAGGAAGACTCTTCTTTTATGGCGATTCGAGAGTTTAATTAAAATTAAAAGGCTCCGCCAACGAGTCCCGACTAGATATAACCCGGCTGGCTGGCTGGCTGGCAGGTAAACAAGTTATGAATCCCATTACATAAACCATTTCCCCGGCTGACAATCCCACCAACCGCCAGGAGGGAGGGAGGGAGCCCAAGGTGGGTGGGCAGCGGCCCAAGGACTCCTAGGACGATGCCTGAACTTCCACAAACGGTTTTCATATATTCATGGCAAATTATAATGCTGCGAGGGTATAAAATGCGACGAAGAAAGACAAAAGTTGGCCCATTCATAAGGGTCACACTCGGGCGGGCACCGATTCGCCCCGGAACCCCACTTAACCCCACCCCACCCCACACAACGTGTCCACCTCCTGCCCCTCGGTGGATCCCAAATAGCGACAATGTTGGCCCGCTGCTGGCCACGTGTAAACATGCATCTCCATATATCAATAAATTGAGATTACTTACATAATTTGTATTCCAAAATCCAAAAAACTGTTAAAAAAGTTGCCTTGGCCCCTTTTTCATGCGATGTGTGCGGTGTGTGTGTGTGCAGTACACGAGTACATTGTGGAAAAAGTTTTCCTTTTTCGAGTGAGAGTGGCTATGGCTGTTGGGGAGTTTTCCTCGGGGAGCAATTCGGTTAATATTCCGAACATAAATTTGCAAAGGAACCACTTTAATCAATGGCCAGGTAGGGCCAACTAGGGGACGGCCAACAGGATATGGATAGGGCAATGGGATCAAAAGGTCCTGTTCCCGGTTCAGACAGCGAAGGTGCAATGCACCATTAAGCGGCGGTATTGATTTGCCTCTGAAGAACAATGAGAGTGCGGCAAGGATTCAAAAGGATGCCGTGGATGCCTTGGATGGAGGATGAAGGGGTTAAATAATGTATAGTTATGAGTATTTAGATTAAAATTAAGAGCTATAATACTACAAAAATATTATATTTACATTTTTTTGTAGGAAAATGCTTTCATTTAATCCTTAATTGGTATAATCCTTAATCCTTAATAGGTATAAAGGAATAATTAAATTTATTGTATAACATATATATTGGCGACAAAACCTTCAAGCTTACAAAATATAATTTATGAAAAGGATCCATAAAAATGTTGTATATTTAAAAACTCAACATTTTATCTGCTTTAAAATAAAACAAGTATTCCTCTAATTATTCCTTTCCAAAATATATTTCAATTTTTTCAAGCAAATCCCAAGCTGTGCAGAGAAACCCCGTAGAAACCCCTCTTTAAGTATTTAAAAACCGTTGTCCTTTTACCTGCATTAACTACATATTTTTTTAACGAACCTTGTACTCTCTATTCTTTGCTATTTGTTTTGAAAAAATAATACCATAGTTTGCACATCACCGGCCGCGGGCATAAATTGCCGAGAGCACTCCGGCTGGCCATGGGTTGTCTGAATCTGATTCCGAATCCACTCCGGACATTGTTTGTTTTGCCGAAACGGAACGGAGGATAGAAATAGAAACGGGGCGATGCGTCTCCATTCATAACCCATATTCAATTTCATTTCTGCAGATCTCGCGCCACAGGCGGCAGTTGCCCGGCTCCAAGTACCAAGTGGAGTCGAGGAGGCATCCTCATGGCCGCCGTTGGCTTAGCCGACTTGCATAATCACTGCCCTGGACTTTGAATTTATAGAAAGCTTTTGTGGGCACCTGAGTCACGAGTCCAGCTCCTCTCCTCCTCTATTCCCTCTATTCGTCCTCCTGCTCCTCCTCCATGGCCCCAAAACCCACTCCCAATCTACTGACCAATTATTGAGCCGTTGCCAAATGCAAGGGCATAAAATGAGCGCACATATTGCCGGGACGAGCTGCGTGGGGAATCGGATTGCAGAAGGAGCTGGGAGCCAAAGTTGGCATTAGTTTTGGAGGGGATTTCGGTTGAGGGGAGGAGCAGAAGGAGCAGCAGGAGGAGAGGCATTAGAAGGAGCTGTTTGTGGAAGCGGCGCAGAAACAAGAGCAATAACTGTTTGGCAAACAGATTTATTTTTGTGCCCAAGTCCACAGGAGCGGAGTTTGGCACTTAAAGGCATAATCTGTTTTTAATCGAAATATTTTATATAGTTTTTGATTAGTTTTTGGAACATTGAAAATACCAAACTTGACTAGCAGTATTTTGAAGCTTATTTTCAAAGCAAAACAATGCTGCTACTTTTGAAAGTAAAATAAAGGAAGGCAACTAAACAACTAAAACTGAACAATAACTGTACTAATTATTAATCATATTTCATTAATAATATATTTTCTTTACTAGTATTTAACTAGTAACTACTTCCTAACTTTATACAGAACCTACATAGAACACTTCCCCAAAATGCTAAACCTTTCATCCAATTTCCAAACTGAAACAGCAATCCCAATCCCTCTGCTCTCCTTTCCATTTACCCATCGCTTACCTAGAGCTGAAAGCCAAAGATTTTCCCAGATTTCCTCCGTATTCAGGCAAGCCAAACGCAATTATCCATTTAGAGGCAAAAACCCGGGCCGCTCCTGGCCAGGCTCCTTTGGGCCTCGCCCACGGCCAGCACAAATATTGGTTTCCAACTTTCATTGCCACTGCGGTGCGGCGGCGGCGGCGTCTGCGGAGCCGGGGTCAAAAGGTCTCTCTCCTTGCTCCTCCTCCTCCTCGCCTGGCCCCTGGCTGAGCCTCCTGGCTCCTGCTGATGCTACATTAAGTGCATGTTTTGACTGCGCCGCATCCTCGCTGCCTGGCAAGTCCTCCTCCTCCTCGACTCGATTCTGACCATAGACAGCCGGGCCCACACACGTCACACCGCACCCACCGCGTGTTGCACGTGGATAAGGACGGGGATGGGGACGAGGACGGGGGAAGGCCGCGTGGGTGCAGTGCATCATTTTTGCATTAGAAAAGTGCAGGGCCATGAAAACTGTAAATAACCTGGAACACACAAGACTAAGAGCCGGGCCAAAGTCCCAATGGCAGCAGCGCTGCTGGGCCAGCCGCAAATTATGCTTGTCAAAAATGAATGTTGCATACGTAACGTAACGCAAGGCAAGGCGACGTACACCGTAAGAAAATCGTAATACCCGGGGGGGGTATTATGGATATCTCTCAAGGATTTCCTAAGTCATCAGTGAGGAGTGAGGAAAAGTTCTTGTCAGCTTTTTAGTTTTATTTAGTTAGTTAGTTTTTTAACAACGTAATTTCGATATTATAAAATATCAATAAATATAGATTTAAGGTGGTAAAAATTCTCATATAAAATTATATTTTAAACTAACTCAGAAAGGCTTTTCGAATGGAAAATAATGCTTTTATGGGGTCTTGAAAATTTAATTTTTTTTACTAAAATTATGTTCTATTTTGATACACTTTTCCTCAGTGCACAAAACGAGTGGGCGGGCGCCCGGGCCAGCAAAAGCCACAAAGTGTGCGGGGGAGCGCTGGGGGCGAAAGCGAGGTCGCTGCTAGAAAATCGCAGCAGTTTGCGGTTGTCGTCATCGCCGTACGTGCTCGATGCGTGGCAATCGGAATCCCTGGAGGTCCGTCCGCACATGGCCCACGTATCCGTGCTCTCGTATACGTATACGTAATGCTCTCGAACGTACGGCTATGGCCGGAGTCGGTGCCAGGGGCTCGAAGCCAGGCCTCCTCCGCTGCTCCTTGGTCTCGGTCTGATTCTCATTCTGATTCTGATTCTGATTCTCTGGGTCTTTGGTGGTTTTTGGCCAGCCCGCCAAGCGGATGTGGCTCTGCGCCCGCACCCACCACCAGAGCTCCAGAGCAGGTTGAGACTCGGGAGGAGGAGGATGACGTTGCTGCTGACGCAGTTGCAAGGGCGACTTCTCACTAAATGGGCGCCCTGAGTGCATTAAGATGAGAATGGTATTACCGCCAGGGATGCTGCTCCTGGGCACTGTGAGAAATATTAATTAATAAGATGTAACAAAATGTAAAAAAACATTTAAATTTGATATGACTTTGATATAAACTTTACAATACGATTAACCTCTATGCTGAATCCAACCTTAATGTTGCAGGAAACCCACACATTCAACTCGACCTTTTCTTACAGTGCACTTCCTGCTCCGTCATTATTGAAGCATTTGTGTAAGGTGGCAACTGGGAAGCGGAGATTAGGCGCGGAAATGCTCGGAATGTTCGTTCGGTTATCGCCAGCAAACATTTCAAAATGGCTCTGGCAAAAAGTCGGAAATTTGATATGCCAAAAAGCGTTTTGGCGATCAACAAGTGATAGGGCGGGCAGGGGGGACGCTGGCAAATTATGCAGATTGCCTGAAATAGGGGAAGGGGGGAAAATGGGGGCGGACGGGAAATGTGAGTGGCAAGGAGGCACTGAGGATATTGAGGAAGTTGGCTGCAATGTTTGGCGAGAACTTTCCATCAAGTGTGCAGGAAGAGACATTGATTTGACTGCAGCGAAGTTTTCCATTATGGAAATGTCATCAAATCGATTTTCCTTTTTTCCGGTCGGACCTGTTTTTTGTCCTTGCCTCCGCCCCCCCCCCCATAATGACGGCAAATGTGGATATATAATGATGATATTCCACATACGCAGCCCGCATTGAAAGGCGAAATGAGTTCTCTTTTTTTTGTATTTTATTGGTTTTATTAAATTTATTCATATTTCTCTTTGTGTGTGTGTGTTCGTTCGGTCTGTTACTCGTATTATTATTGCAATAATAATCATTATTATTATTCCATCTATGTTAATATAGTGTGTAATAAAGCTTGACAATCTATTAATGCTATTACAATGTATTCTCGGTTATATTGTTCGTTAAATGTTCGCTTGTTTGTCCTGTCCTGTCCTGTCCTGTCCTGTCCTTCGATTTTCCGCTCTGTCATGTTTGCCATTCCGTCCGGCGTCCTGTCCCGTCCTGTCGACAACTGTATTCGTGTCCTGTCAGGATGTTTTGTATTTATAAATGCGTTTACACGGGCATACAAGTGTGAGTGTGCAGTGATGGATCTGTGTGTGTGTGTGTCTGATGGCTCCTAGAAATTTTGCTAATTTCAGCGTTCAATGGAATTCGAGTTAAAATGCAATACGCCTGTCCTTTTCTTCCTTTTTTAATGGGGTATGGTACAAAATTTGTTACTACTATTCATCGTTTGTATTTAATTTATTTTCGCCGCTCGCTCCACGTTCATAAAAAGTTAATTTTACCCTGGTTCGGGGCTTCCCCTTTGTGGGTTGGCCCTTCTATGAATGCCACACGCAGGAACAGATTCAGATACGCAGGTGCACTGGGAGGAAATAGGAGTTGAAGTGGAAGAAATTTTTATATATTTTACAGGGAAGAAATAAGATACTTTCTGTTCCATATTTTAGAACATTTAAGTGATCATTTCTGAGAGTATCTTCTCTTTTAACAAGATACTTTTCTGTTAATTCATCCTAATTCTTATCTACTTCAAACCCCTCTTTACTCCCAGTGCACAAATCCAGATACATTCCACGTTCCGCCAGTATCCGTATCTGCAGCCGCGTATCCCGTATCCCTGAAGCCTGTGTGTGCTTTCCATTTGCATTCAAGCAGAGTAATTAAAATTATAGTTACATTTCCATCAGCTGCGTGGAAAACGAGGAGGGCGGAGCGGCGCGAGTGGGGGGGGAAATGGTAAATGGTAAATGGAAAATGTAGTTAAAAGCATAGTTTAAATTTCCTCTAGTTCTCTCTCTATATATTTTCGTGTGTTTACACTTGTCCTTTGCTTTGGCGCTGTTTGGCGGTTTCCACTCGGTTTTTTAATTAGTTAAAACGATTTAAAATGAATAAAATATATATAGATCGCGATATCGTGAGTAGCATGGCGTAATTAAAATGGCCTATGTACATGTGTAATCCGCCCGTCGAGGGTCTGAGTGCCGCCATCCATTAGAGCGGACAAATAATACTATATACTATATATGCCTTTGATTGAATCATTTCAATTTGCGCTGTCAAAAATGAGGTACGCAGGGGGAAAATCGGGGGAAAATGCAGTTTTCAACTAGAATAGTTCCTGCCCGGTGTGTGTTTGCCGTGTGCAAATTTGCTCTCTGGTTCAGTTCATAATGCCAAAATACAAAAATCCCTTCGCTCGACACTCGACTCGACACACATTAAACACAACAACAAATAAAAATATATACAGGGTTTACTACGGGTTAAGGGACAGAGGAGGAGGGTTAAAAATCTCATGTGAAGTTGTGCAAATATTTGCCTGCATGCTTTCCCATAATTATTATAGTAATTCATTGCATTCATGTGTTTAATTATTCCACACACTCGGGGGAGGGGGAGGGGCGGGGAGTGGGCGTAGGTATGCTTTGTGGGCGTGGCCATGTAAGTGGAATTCTCGTGTACTTATCATATCGACTACTATAGCTTACATTTACATTTATCAAGCTCGAATTTGAAACTTTCTACAGACACAAAAATTCAATTAATGCGGCCTCTCCCGTGCTCGATCTCGATCTGGATATAGTAGTATATATAGCCTCGATATCTCTGGTATTTTCTACACTCAATTAGATTACACACAAGTACATGTATATATATATATGTGTTATAGATATATATTACGTAAATGTTAATGTCGTATTTAGATTTTAGCTTTGGTCTACTTGCAGGATTTCCATGAAGAGAGAGAGAGTGGCTGTAACCAAAGTGTGTTCTATATTCGGTTTTTCTAGGATAGGAACGGGTCTATATCTTCTGAGAGATAGCCAAATTATAAAGGTACTAAGTATGAAGACACTAGGGAGAGTAGGAAGCGAAACGCTCTCTTTCGGGGCGTTGAGAATCCTATTCCTTGAAGGGTCTATAATCCTACGGCAACACGGGGACTCTAACAGGTCTAAACAATCCAGATACATAGGTTAACAGGCTAAAAACAGATTTTAAAAACATTTGGCACGACTTTCCGATCTCTGATATATTTATATACGATCGCTGCTCGGGTAGTGAGTGTAAAATTATTTTGATTTAAAAGTCCTTAAGCGATTAGGAATACATTTACATATGTACAGAGAAAAGGAACTATGTTAGGGATGCTGTGGAATGTCTAAGAACTAGTTAAGGTATATATCCCTTACATGATGGCTATATATATCTATATATTTATGTTTCGTACTGGCGTAATAGATCTGGCTAACATTGGGGGCTAAGTCCTAAACCGATTTTAAGCCTACTCAGTGTCTGATCTCTAAAACGCTCCTCAACAAAGTCTAGCACCCCGAAGTGGATCTCTGCCCGAGACCCGAGACTAATTTATACTCGAACTATACACCTTATGAAGATCAGTTTTGGTCGCTATCTCGTACATCTCGGTTAATTTACAGACTTTAAGTTGGACAACTATCGAATGCTAGCTATGGGATGAGGTCGGTCTCTAATGGAGTACACTTACATGCGGATATATATAAGTATATATATTAAGAAGTACATGCGCTGAGGACATCTAGTCTGAGAGTGCGATCCGAATGGAAAGTAGGTATTATGTTTGCTGCTAACTTAAGAAACTCCAAATTGAGAGAGAGTTTACGTGGGAGGACTCTTTAAGGCTTTCACTTCTGCTTCTTCGAACTGAAATCCCCAAAGAGTCCTGCCCTAATTCCTTTTGATTCTGCTTTAATTGCTCTTCAGTTTCTGAGTTCTTTTCAGGGTCCTGTGGCAGTCAATAGATTGTGTGCTGTTTGGCTTCTCTATTTGATTATTGATTGAATTATTCAGAGCATTCATAGCACTCGCTTCTCAAACTGATATGAACAAAACGATTGCCAAGGATTTCGAGGGATCTTCTTGTGAGTCGGGTTAAGGGCTGTTCACGAATCTATTGACCTATTTACACCTGGGTTCCGTAATACTAGAGCGACACAAACTCGCCAGGACCGCCGCCTTTATCCTGGCTCTGGGACGCCTCCTGCGGCTCCTGCGCCTGCTCCGGGATGCCGCCGGGCTGCTTCTCCGCCTCGTTGAACAGCGTCTCGCTCTCGTAGCGCTCCTCGTCGTGCAGGGAGAGCGTGGAGCCGCCCAGTCCCCCGCTGGCCGTGATCCGGCGACCCATGTTGTCGTACTTGGGATAGGCGGAGCTGTCCAGTGGCCGCAGTGGCGTCACCTCGCCGATGGGCGGCGTCTGGCAGGCCCCCGAGGAGTTCGTCGGCTGCTGCAGTGGCGGACCGCCGCCGTTGTTGATGCAGCTGGCACAGCTGGCCGCCGACAGGGTGGCGTTCTGGCTGGGATTCGGGTGGTGGCACTGCACCACCGCCGTGACCGAGGGCGGCGGCGGTGGCGGTGGCAGCTCCATGGCGTTGCCGTGGTACACCGCCGACTGATGGGGCTCGTAGCCGCTGGCCTCCAGGTTGTAGGTCACGATCTCGTCATGGGGATAGAGTTGGTGTTGCTGCTGCAGCTGCTGGTGCTGATGCTGTTGGTGCTGCTGCTGCTGCTGCAGCTGCTGCTGCAGGGAGCTGTCCTTTTTCAGGATGCCCCGCCTGGCCGCATGCCTGGGCAGCGTGGCGAATTGACCCTCCGGCACGGCCATCGTGCCCGCTCCCGTCTCCTGCACGTCCTGCAGCCTCTTGGGGATATTCAGCAAGTCCGGATACATGTTGAGATCGGCGCCGTCCAGCATGTCCTGGGTGACCGAGACGCGGATGAAGATGTTGCCGCCGAAGGCGGGATTCGGCACGATGTTCGAGCAGAACTCGGGCGGCGGCGGGAAGACGCCCACGTTCAGCGGGAACTCCTCGGAGATCTGGGCGGGATGCGCGTGGGCGTGGCCGGCCATCGAGGTGGGCACGCTGATCATGCCCCCGCAGGTGGGGTCCTTCACCGTGGCCATCAGCTGCTGGCGCGACACCTGCTGCTGCTGCTGTTGCTGCTGCTGCTGGAGCTGGTGCTGCTGCTGGGACTGCGGGTGCTGCTGCTGCTGCACCAACATGCTGCCGTGGCGGTGGCTCTCCACCGCATGGATCTCGATCTGGTTGAAGCCCATCCCGGCCGACTCCGCCTTGTTCATGCCCATGGACGGGGGCTGGTTGTCGATGCCGTAGCTGTCGCCGCGGTCGTTCGTGGTGGTGGTGACACTCGAGTCCAGGAGCTTCTTCTCCTGGTCGTTGAAGCTCACGCTGGACTTGACGCCCGCCTTGTTGGCGTGCCGGTGCTGGCGGGTGGTCCGCTTGCACAGGCAGACCACGAAGGAGATGGATATGAGCAGGAAGACGGTGCCGAAGATGCCCATGATGAGCCCGAAGTACCAGAACGTCTCCGGCGTCTTCTCCAGCACGTGCTGCACGATCTCGCTGAGGTAGATGCTGATGTTCTGGGTCATGCTCCCGATGCTGTTGGAGCCCGTGCAGGCGTAGGTGCCCGCGTCCAGGCTGGTCACGTTGAACACGGTGAGGTTGCTCCACAGCTTGTCCGAGGCGATGCTCTCCGTGTCGAAGAGCACGTTGTCGTTGTCCAGGATCTTGCCGTTCAGCTCCCAGGCCACCTCGGGCAGCGGGTCCCCGTACACCAGGCAGCTGAAGGTGGTGTTGCTGCCGATGTCGATGTTCTGCACCTCCTCGTTGTTGAAGATCTCCACCCGGGGCGGGCACCCGAAGAGCTCGTCGTCCACGCTGTCCCAGGTGCGGTCCTTCTGCGCCGGCGGCCCCTTGCAGACCAGGCTCACCGAGCTGAGCCGGCTGTTGACGTACCAGCCCCGGAACTTGCGCAGCTTGCAGTTGCACTGCCAGGGGTTCTCCTCCAGCGAGAGCGTCTTCAGGTTGGCCATGTGCTGGAACACGTACTCGCTCAGGCTCTCCAGCAGGTTGTTCTTCAGGTTGAGGAACTCCAGCAGGTTGAGGTTGGCCAGCGACATGGGGTCTATGTAGGAGATGAGGCAGTCGTGCATGTCCAGGGTCCGCAGGTGGGGCAGGATGGGGAACTGGTAGGCGGCCAGGCGCTTCAGGGGATTCCCGTTGAGGTACAGGATCCGCAGCCTGTCGTTGCCCATGAACGTGTCCTTGTCGAGCATCTCCAGCTTGTTGTCCGACAGGTCGATCTCCACCAGGATCTTCAGGTTGCGGAACGACTCCTTGTGTATGTACTGCACCTCCGACTTCTTGAGGTAGATCCTCTGCAGGTTCAGCAGCCCGAGCGTGGAGAACTCCTCCCGGTTGAGGTACGGAATGTGGTTGTCGTTCAGCACCAGCACCTGCAGCTCGGTGCTCAGCGTGTTCGGAATGGTGGTCAGCTGCAGGGAGCTGCAGATGGCCGACTTCTTGCCGTTGGTCCACTTGCAGGTGCAGTTGGAGGCGCAGCTCAGGGACCAGTCGTCGGCCCAGGTCCAGGCCACCAGGCAGAGGAGTAGCCAGGAGACTGCAATGGAAAGGGAAATGATATTTTAGTGACTTGAAAGGGATAATTGGTTAGACAGTTAATGGATATATGACTGCTTTCATTAAAAAAATAAAAATAAAATATGATCCAAAATAAAATGATTCCCTTTCCACACAAATTTGATATCTGCAGTCTTATTATATTATTAATAACAAATCTCTCAAGCAACCTACAAATCTATCTGCTTTTCTGAGAAGTTCTTCGATTGAAACACGATTTATATTTAGTTTGCTCCCAGGTGCCCGGGCCTGGCAATGACAACTCACCTGGCAGAGCCATCGGTGTCCTGCTCCTGCTCCTTTGACTCCCTCGGCTCCCTCGGCTGCCTGGGCTCCTCCTACGCTCCATGCTGCGGTGCATATGGCTTCGTTCTTTCGATTTCCACGACCCTGGCAATTGATGACCCTAAATGGCTTCGGCTGATTCGATTGCCATGTTTCACATCATGTTGCCGCCGCCAGCAAAAAGGTCTCCATTACTCCACATTACTCAGCACTTTGGCCACACTTCGCCAGTATTGATTTTGCCCTCGTCCTGTCGCCCTGTCGTCCTGCGAGTTCGACACGGAGTCCTTTCTTTTCCCTCCTCCTTTCTTTTAATTTGCTTCGAGTGGAAAGTTGGTCGTTGCCGCTGTTGCTGATGCTGCTGGTATCCTTCTTTTCAAGATTCTTAAATCTGCAAAATGTAAAAAGAGAATCCGGTATTAGCGTGAGCGGTCTAACAATGCCCATTGTAGTTCTGTAGTTCTAGTTGTGGTGCACTGAGAAAAATTAAAATAGATTTAATATAAGGTAGTTTTAAGAGAATAACAAGGAGTAGATGAGTTTAAATGTTTTTGAATAGTTCAGAGATTGCAAAAGAGCTCCGTTCTACTTCAATCCTTAGACTCTAGCCCTTGCCCTCCTTTTCTCTATTTCCCTCATGACCAAATTTACCTCTGACTTACTCTATTTTTGGCTCAGTGCACCATCTTACCCACACTTGGCCCATTTGTAATCTCTGTTTACCGAGCTCGGCTTTGGCCTTTGAATAGAGTTGGAGGACGGGCCTTGGGGGTGGTGGCTGGTGCCAAGTGGCAGGGGCTTTAAAATCGCCTTTCAACAACATTTTGTAATTTGTTGTACGTCGTCCTGGACGGCTGGCTGGACGCTGGCGATGGCACAACAAAGCGGCAACCAAAACCCGCAGGGGTACAGGGCCCAAAACTCGGGGAATTCCCGGCTTCCCACCCGTTCCCATTCTCATTTTCATTGGCATCGACATCGGCATCTTTACAAAATCAGCATCAATAGCCTGTCGAATGCTTTTTACTTTTGTGCTTGGCCCCTCCTCATTTCTTTTTTCCTCTTTTTCTTTTTTTTTTTTTGTTTGTACTTCCTTTGAATGAGAACATGGAGAGCAGGGGGACTGGACTGGAAAAAATCCGGCCCAGGAGCGGCTGCAGGACGCAGGGGGACTTCACCTCAAAGCTAATTGAATTTCGTATGCTCCGTATTGTTATGGTAAGTTACATATTCTGTTTTGTACAAGTTTGGGATATTGGTTGGTTAATTTAAGGGCATTAAAGTCCTTAGCTAAATTTTTTGGGTACATTATTACTGACTGAT
>JAEIIM010064558.1:0-17070 GCA_018874515.1 Drosophila greeni | reverse complement strand
AAATATTCTCCCAAATGCGGTCGAACTTTGGTATAATAAATAACAATTAATTAAGGAAAGCCTTTATAATTCTAAATTAATTTTTTTTAGTTCAACTGATTATCAATAAATTAGCAAACAAATTTAAATAATAGCAACAAAAAAAACAGTTTACAAAATTGATAACAAACAAAAACATCTCCAGCGATCTCAAGAGCATTATTCTATTCAAAAAGCTCGACAGATAACGCCGCGAAAAGCTCTCTCAGTTGTTTCCCCGACTTGTGCAATTACCTAAAAGCTAAAAAATGATGTACTTATAAACAACTCTACATTTTGTGGACACTATTCCGCCGAGTGATCTTCGCCATGCTACGTCGGACAGTGAAAAATGGTTTAAGGGCGAGTTCCCAGTTATCAGTTACCAAGAATCCGGAGCAGGTGCAACCACTAGATCCTGAATGGCAAACAGCGAAACCCTTTAATGAACTCCCAGGTCCAACGAAATGGCAAGTTTTTCGTGGCTACCAACGCGGTGGCCAGTTCCATCAGCTGGGATTAGATGAAATGATGCGACTGTGCAAGAAGCAGTACGGCGACATCTTCAAGATACCCGGACTCTTTGGCATGCCCACCACCGTGATCGCCTTCAATGCGGAGACCTTCGAGAGGGTCTACCGGACCGAGGGTCAGTGGCCGGTGAGAGATGGCGCTGAGCCCGTCCTGCACTACCGTGAGAACCGTCCAGATGGTTTTTTCAAGGACTGCGTGGGACTGTTTAGCAAGTAATACTCACTAAAACAACATTTAATATAAATAATTGAAAATATAAATGCAATTTCAAGTGGCCCCCAATGGGCTAAGATGAGAAGCGCCGCCAATCCCGTCCTCATGCAGCACCGCAATGTGGCAGTTTACATGAAGCCGATGCAACGCGTCAATCGCCAGTTTATCCAACGCATCCGGGAGATTCGCGACAGGGAGTCGTCAGAGGTGCCGGACAACTTTTTGCACACCATTAACCAACTGACCTTCGAGTCGGTGGCCACGGTGGCTTTGGACAAGGAGCTGGGACTCCTTAAGGGAACCAATCAGACGGCTGAGGCCGAGAAACTCTTTCGGAACATTTCGGTTGTCATGGAATCGTTCTTCGAACTCGGCTTAAAGCCCTCGCTGTACAAGTACATTGCGACGCCCACCTACAAGAGATTTAGCCAGGCCTTCGATGAGATCTTCGACACCTGTTCGCTGTACGTCAACGAGGCTATAGAAAGGATCGAAACGAAAGCGGAGCAAGCAAACGCCAAGAAGCACAAGAGTGTCCTGGAGCAGTTGCTGCAGGTAGACAGGAAGTTCGCCACTGTCATGGCCTTGGATCTGCTGATGGGCGGCGTGGATACCACAACTACGGCCTTGGTGGGACTCATGCTGAATCTGGCCAAGAATCCGGACAAGCAACAGAAGCTGAGGGAGGAACTGTTGGCCAAGCTCCCTTCCCCGGATAGGGAATTTACGCTGGAGGAGATGAAATCCCTGCCATACCTGAGGGCCTGCATCAAGGAATCCATGCGGGTGCACCCGGTTACCTTTGGTAATGCGAGATCTGCTGGAGTGGATGTGGTGCTGGATGGATTTCGCATACCCAAAGGAACGCGCCTCATGTTGAGCAACATTTTTCTGCTGAAGGATGAGCGGTTTTTCGCACGGCCAGAGGAGTTCCTGCCAGAGCGTTGGCTGCGCCACGAGGACAGTTCGGAGGAGCTCATGATCAAGAATCCGTTTGTCTATCTGCCCTTTGGCTTTGGACCTCGCATGTGCCTGGGCAAGAGGATAGTGGATCTTGAGCTGGAACTGAGCGTGGCCAATGTGGTGCGAAATTTTCACATAGAATTCAATTATCCCACCGATAATGCCTTCAAGTCCACGATGATATATATGCCTAAAATTCCACTTAAGTTTAAATTTACCGATGTGAAATATTAAAGCAAGAAATTAAAGAAAATTGATATTTTCTATATAAATCTTTCAATTTTTAAATTTTAATGGCATTAAACTTATCGAAGTTAACAACCTTAAAGAAGTCTGGCAGCACTACAAATGGAAACTGCCTGGAATAGTATGGCAGTGCTCACGTCATAAACAGCTTAAGTGTGACCAGCTACCCCTCTAAACAGCTGGGATTCCCGTCAAACGGTCAGACCAAAAGTGATTCATTCCAGTAATAAAAAAAACAACGTAAATTGATAAAAATTGTCAGTTGAAGTTACAAGCCAACTGCCAGATACTTTTATTCTTCATTCGCTAAAGGCAATTCATCAAGCTGGGTAACGACATGTCTACGAGTTCCATGGAAAGTAAGTGAAGCTGCGGGCGATGACGCCAGACTTCCGAGGAAGAAAAACAACCCACACCTATTTTTCCCCCTTGTTGCAGAACACCTTTTCAATCTAAAATTTGCGGTGAAGGAGCTGGAACGCAACTCAAAAAAATGCGAGAAGGAGGAGAAGCTGGAGAAGGCCAAGGCCAAGAAGGCCATTCAAAAGGGCAACATGGACGTGGCCCGCATCCATGCAGAGAACGCCATTCGCCAGAAGAACCAGGCGGTCAACTACCTCAGGATGAGTGCTCGCGTGGATGCAGTGGCCAGTAGGGTTCAGTCGGCGCTAACCACCCGCAAGGTCACCGGTTCTATGGCCGGCGTGGTCAAGGCCATGGACGCAGCCATGAAGGGCATGAATCTGGAGAAGATCTCCTCGCTGATGGAGAAATTCGAGTCACAGTTCGAGGATTTGGACGTTCAGAGCTCCGTGATGGAGGGCACCATGTCGGACACGGTAACCACCTCGGTGCCCCAAGGCGATGTTGACAATCTGCTCCAACAAGTGGCCGACGAGGCTGGGCTGGAGCTCAATATGGAATTGCCCAGCGGTGTCCAGAGCCAGACAATCGGCGCCTCGACGGCTGTGTCCCAGGAGCAAGACGAGCTCACCCAGCGCCTGGCGCGCCTCCGTCAGGCCGAATAAAATACCCGAAACCCCATCCGCCCGTTGAATTTCTATGTTCTAGCAATTAAGTAAAGCCCAAAAAATATAAATAAGTTAAAACAGCCAGTGATTGAGAATGCTCCGCTTTTTAAGAAGTACATGTAATCTTGGGAATCTTAAGGCCTAGAGGGCTTCGGCTTAGCTTCTTCCGAATCTCCGTAGGTTTTGAATTCTCGCTTAAACCACATTGTTAGTTTATTTTACGCCTAAATAAAATGGTAAATGTACTACTAGCCTTTTAAATCTTAAAAATATTCCAATTTGAGTGCCTAAATATCAGGTTCCCATTTGGGCTTGTGGCGTCTGTGGAGACGCCATAGTCGCACTGAGATTTGTTGCGGTCTGCTGTAGTTTCGCCCTCTGCTTCCGGGGTTTGCGCACAGCCGGAGAATTGGTTCCTTGTCCAGCTCCCGTGGTGGCTGTTTCTGTTCCTCCTTCCGTGGAAAGTTTGCTTTTTGGTTTGGGCCCGCGACGTTTCTGTTCCGTTTTGCCTTTGGGATGCGGCGCCACCATCGGGACTGAGCGCCAATTGTCGCCATGCTTGTCCAGTCGCTTTTTTAGTAGCTCCACATCGTGATTGCGACGCTTCACGATCTTTTTTATGCCATTAACTCTAGGGATACACAAGTTACCCACATGTTGGATTAGTTTTTAAGAAATCACTGGGACAGCTGTATCTCACCTCATCACACAGCGCTCATTTTCCGCCTGTATTCTCTGGCATTTGTCGTACAATTTATCCACCAGCTGTTTGTACATGAGAGTCTTCTTGTTAAGCAACATTTCATATATATTTATGTCTAATTTTGCGAATGTAAATTTGTTTACGAATTGGAAACCATGGTGTCAGTGTGACCAGGTCTGAGCATTTCTAATATCTCGATGGATATAAGCCGAAGTTCGGGTCGTGGAATATCGATGTATCGATATCTTTGGCCATATCGTTGTTTTCCCAGATCTAGGTACCGGCATGGTAAACAAATTTTCCAAGGCGATTAAAGCTAATCCCATGTCTATTGTCTGGCCCAAATAGTATGTCAACGAGTGCACCCAACATGCCGACAACGCCGGGTGCCCAAGGATCGGGAAATCAGAATCCCACAACCACCAGTACCACAATAGTGAACAACTTTCGGGAGCTCATCAAGGAGCCGAAGAACTTGGACGAAGCGGTCAACTATTTATATCAAACCCTTCTCGATGACGCCGTGGCCGGGATCTTTATTGAGACACATCATCTGCGTAAAACTGGGAACCTGGCGGCCCTGGACGGAGTGCCCGAGGACTCCACGTACCGCATCTGCGAGATGCCAAATCTAGACATATTCGGCATTTCGACTGCCAAGAAACCGATGGACTGCACCTGCCCCAACTGTGATCGTCCGGTGGCCGCTGCCCGCTTCGCTCCGCACCTCGAAAAGTGCATGGGCATGGGCCGCATTTCGTCTCGGATTGCGTCCCGTCGCCTGGCCACCAAGGAGGGTGCCACCACAGCCCACCTGCACTCCGGTGGCAATACAGGTGGGACCGATGACGAGGACGATGTGGACTGGTCGTCGGACAAGCGCAAAAAGAAGTCCACGCAGAACTCCCGGAACAATGGCTCTAAGAAGAACAATGGCAAAACCTTCTAGTAATTATTCATTTGGTTATGCTCCGAATGGACGATCTGCCCTACACGAAGACTTCAATAAAAAATCGAGATATCCAGGTTCCAAAACTACACATAAAATTCCGAATTAAACAGTTCTTAAAGTGGGATCATCCTTCTTGCGAACTGAGTGCCAAAAATGACTGACTGACCAAATGGTTAGCCTTTTCCTTTACTGTCATTTAGGCTATCAATGACTTTCGTTTGTTGTAAGTCATTCCCCGCCTTAAACTCAACCTAAAAACATTCAAAATTGTTTGTATTCTGGCTCCCAATAAGCTACTTTTGTGTGTCGCGTTTTTTAAGTAGTTTCGAATCGAAGAAATTCAAAATGCATTTAGTGGCCGCATTGTCAAACCTGGTGCTCATTGCGGCCTGCGTGTATGCATTGGTTGTCCTGGCACCTGCAGAGAATGTGTACGGCTATCTGGCGGCATCCTTTAGCCTCGTCCACGGACTGCTGGGCCTAGTGCGATCATTTAACGAAGAGCCGGAGGACTGCGGGCGTGCGTTTATATTCTCGGCCAGCATTCTGGAAGTGATCCCCCTGCCGCTGGCCAATATCGAGTTCTACCTAATGTCCGATCTCTCCTCCGTGGCGATGGTGCATGCGCTGTCTCTGATCCCGCTCTTCTACGACATGCTGGGCAAGCTGGGCGACGAATGGGACAGCACCACGGAGACTCTCAAGGACTTGGCTCTACTAGGCAATATTGCGTCCACCACGTATCTCGGGTACACGGATGAGAACCAGATTTATTATGCCGTTGCGGCCTTGGCTTTTATCGCCAGATACGGTGCAGCTTTGTTTGATTACTTGATAGATTCAGGCGTGCATGTGGCTACATTGGGAAATGCTGGAATCGTGGCCTTAATGGCCTACACACTAACTAATTAAAACAATAAAGTATGAGATTTTTTTACAAACATCAGGATCCCCATATTCCCAATTAAACCCAAAAAAAGACATCAAAATTCCCCTTCAGAGCTTTATTGCCATAAGAAGAACAAGCTCAATTATCAGTTGGCGTAGACACGAACGGAGTCTATTCTCAGGGAGGGCTGCTTCCAGGTGGGAAGCCACTGCTCCTGGCTCTGGTAGAACTGGAGCTTCGCCTGGGGATGGTAGTTCATCCAAGGCTTCTCATAACTGGCCGTCCGCAGATGGTCCACAAAGTCACCAAAGCCGCCAACGGAAAGGCCCATGCCGATGTAAAACTAAAAAATATTTGTAATAGATAAAATATTATATTCAAAGATCAGGACACCCCTTAAGCATACCATTCTATCAAAAGGGGCCATCGTAGCGCCCTGTTTCCATCTGGGATTAAGGTCCAGTTCCGCAAAGCCCGTCAGCATCTCCCCGTAAACCTGGCCATCCACCGAGAACACCAGCCTGCTGCTGCTCCAGTCCAGGCTGTAGGTGTGAAAGTCTTCGCCAAAGTGGGAGTTCCTGCGCTGGCTCACCCACATATCCTCCCGCTGACGGGCATCTGTGGAGAGCACGGGTCCAGCGTAAACGGTTCTTCCATCCACGAGCTTGCCGTGCGGCATCCTCAGCTTCGAGTTGCCCCTGGCCATGGCCACCCTTAGCTGTCCGGACTCGTAGCCCGACTGGCCGTACCACTCCGTCAGGGGTTCCAGCAGGAGGAGCGGCACTATCCAATCGCCCTTCGGCAGCCGGGCGCGTATCTCAATCCGTCCGTATTGAAAGGCAAAGGATTCCTTGGTGCTAAGACGCGGTGTCACCACAGGTGGCATTATTCCCTTGGGTCCACTCCGGGTCGTGTGGAGCACACACTCCTTGTGTCGGTCGTGGGTGCCCGTACATCTCTCCGCCAGATCGAGCCTGGCATTGTTTATGGACAGGTCCGGACGATAGTTGGACCAAAGCAGCGGTTCCATCACCAGGTGACCGTCTTCAATCTTGGCCCTGCCATCGTATAGCACAAACTCTGCATCCTTGGTGTCCAAAGGCAGACGCACTTCGTGGAGCCAAAGAGACTCGTTCAGCTGATCGAAGGTCTCCTCGAACAGGAGTTGTCCCTTGCAGATGGGAACTCCGATTGGTGGAGAAACCGTCGACAGGGAAGGCTCACACACCGAGGGAGGTGGAGGTTCCGAGGCGATAGCCTCAGTGTTAAGGCGGTTGTCATCCGTAAGATCCTCATCGCTAGAACAGCCCTTGGGTAGGTAATCTCCTCCCAGGCTGCAGACCTTCAGCGGTTGAACCAAATCCTGATACAAAGCCTTTTCGTGCTGAACACTTGTCCAGAGATAGAGAACATCCTGGGCTCTCAAAGGTCCGGAATTGAAGTCATTGGACCAGGTGCCATTCTGGGGTTCGGTTAGTCTCACATTGAACTGTCCCTGATTGAACGACGTAAAGTTTCGGTTGCGATTCACATTGAAAGCCACCACCTTGACGCCCACTTCGTCTGAAAGGGAACAGAGATTATTTATAAGAACTTGTAGGATTTCGTCTTCTTTTGATAGGGAGCATAGAACAAACACTTATGCATCTATTAATAGAAGAGAATGAAGCTTAGGCTAGATATTTCGAGAGCAATTCTACAGCTTACCTGGAATGGAGACGCGAAAACCATTCTGCAGCAGCTCCACCGTGGGCGTGGGTATCTTATACCCTAGGCTGAGCCCAAAACCGATCAGTAGAAGTATTCCAATGTTAAATCCTGGCATTCTAAATCCTCAATTTCCTCGCTTTTTTCTCCGCACATCCGAAGCCTCTGTCTGACTCAGGCTCTGCGCTGTGTGTCTCTATCTCAGTGGCAACCGGTTTCTGCTGTCGCGCCTCGCTGCCGGGCGATTATTATTATTTGTTTACTTTAAGTTTTGGCCCCGGCAATCGCGGTTTGGCTTGTGCAAATCCCTGTTCATATCAGCTCCCGCTGCGACCTGGCTTCTCTCGGAACTAAACATTTTATAATCATCTGAAACGGCTTGGAATCGTAGCTCCAGCGCGGCTCTGGTTCTCCTCTCGAAGGTGCTTAGCGTTTGGAAATAAAAGCTTTGCACAGCTGATGCGATAATGGAAGCTCGTTTTACACTTGGAAAATCCAAGAATAATTAATATATTATTTATGCTCATTTTAAAACAAGTTTTTTAAAGGAATATTATAATATTTTAAAGGGAAATGGTATGTTATAGTGATCCAAGAAGAGGAGAAAGTCATTTCCCTAGGAGTTTCTCTTGACTTTCTTAAGCATTTAAATCTAACGACTAACTTTTAAAGAATAAATCCCTAACCTACACCAAGAATGTCTATTATAAAAATACAAATTCCCACTTAATTAGGTTCAATGCTCGTCTAGGAATTCGTTTTTTCATGTGCCTAATTGAATTTCCGATTGAGTAAAGCTTTGAACTCGCGATTTGCTTTTAAGATCAAGATTTTCAATCTGATGCAGTAGTCGCGGCTTAGAGCTTCTCAGAATAACACTTTAATCGGAATCTAGTTAGTACATAAATTAAGAGTGATTAAAACTGCGTCATGCGCTGGAAAAGCCTAACCTGCTTACTATTCATAATCACAAATTATGCTGTTTCGGGTTTCAAGATACCCAACATTGAGTTTGAAACGCTAAATGAACTTGGGTTTGAGGTGTCCATACCAGGTGGGGTTTTAATAGTTATTAAAAATAATTTATAATTATTTATTTATAATTAAAATTTTACTTCAGATGAACCTGGCATACAGCGAGTCTTCTACATGCTCCAAATCGACGACAGCTGTCCGCCCTTGATGGATTATATTACGGAATCGGTGAACGGAAGTTGGGTTTCCAAACAGAAGATGAGTCTGCAGAACAACGACAAGCTTCAGATTTCTGTGCTGGTGCAGTACAACGAGGAGATATTCGAGAAGAGCGAGACCAGGGTGATCATAAACAAGCGGCTGCTAACCACCAGGAACTCCAGCTCGCGGAACATTGCCTTCCCCTCGGGAGAGGGCGAGTGTGAGGCTTTTCTGGCCCCGCAGCAGCAGGCCAAGCGTTGCAAGCCCGCCCAGACCATAGTCAGCAGTGGCCGGCGCACCTGCCAGGGTGAACTGATTTTCGAGGACAACTTTACGGAGGCGCAGCTGAATAAGACCACCTGGAAGCACGACATCCGGCAGCGCATGTACCACGTGGAGGAGGAGCTAGTCGCCTTCGACGACTCCCCTCGGAATTCGTTTGTCAAGGAAGGCAATCTCCACATCGTTCCCACCGTGGCCAATGAGGTGAAGGAGGGCAGCTTCAAGCTGGGAGACCGGTGCACGGCTGTGGAGAGTCCGGATCAGGAGTGTAACATAGCACAGAACACCTTTTACACCATCAAACCCCCGGTTTTCTCCGCCCAAATCCACACCAGAGACTCGTTTAGCTTCAAGTTCGGCAAGATCGTTGTGCGGGCCAAGTTGCCAAAGGGTGACTGGCTTTTTCCCTGTAAGTAGGAAGCAAAATAATATATATGATTTTTCCCTAATTTTGTAATTACATTAAAGATCTGATGCTGCAGCCCGTTTCCACCTATGCGGAATCACACTATGCCAAGCAGCTGCGTAAGTTTAAATATTTAGAAATCATAATTTAAAATAAATTTGATCTATAATACTCCCATTATATTTTCAGGCATTGCCTATGCCCGCGGTAACGCCAATTTGAGAACTAAGCAGGGTGAAGACATATCCGGTAATCATCTTTATGGCGGCATGGTGGTCTGGCACCACGGCAGAGCCGTTCAGTTCGTTAAGGATCAAGTCAGTGAAGCCCACTACGGCGATGATTTCCACAACTACACCATGATCTGGCAGAGGGATAAAATAACGCTTATGGTGGACGAGGACATCTACGGAGAGCTGTACGATGGCTTGCCCTATTTCAATGAGAAATGTTTCCTCATTTTTGGTGTTACTGTTGGAGGATTCCTCAATTTCGATGACAGTATACTGGACAAGGATGTGAAGCCATACAAGAACCGAGAGCCTCGAGCGGCGATCTCCTTTTGGAAAAATCGGGATGCTTGGGCACCCACATGGGGCAGGCAAAGCGCCATGCTTATCGATTATGTAAGGGTGTATGCTGAGTAGTTTCACCTTATAAAACAATTATTACAATTACAATTATTTACTGCTGAAGGTAAATGTAAATAAATTTCTGGTAATGGTAACTATACTTTATACTTTCAAGATTTTGAAAACCAAGCAACCTAGAATATATTGTAAGTTATTGTTAGCATTCACTGCACGGCCATATTTCTCGATTTAATTCAGTTCAGCACATCTGTTTGTTTTGTTCGTTAAAGTACCCACCTAACACTGCGGGAAATTATATCTTTTTATAAATGTAACGGAAATTATGGATTTAATTTAGTGCGGGCACGAGCTTCTTATCGATAACATAGATATGTGATAGCTATCGGTGTACTTAAGATATTTTTGTAGTCCACATTCAATAGTTTTCATACAGTTCTTTTTAAGCCAAACTATCGATAAGACGCTCTCCCGCAAGAACAGATTTCATATCGCTTTAGAAAAATACCGATAGTTAGCGTATTTTTATACCAGAAAACAGTGCGACCAACCGTCACTTAGTGAAATTTTCCCAGAAGTTATCGATGCGAAGAAGGGATTTGCGGCAGATTTGAAGTAGGTCACTCAACACAATTTTGCAAATTTTTTTCCTGAGCGGAGCAGACAAGAGAACTGGACTGGGAAAACAGCAACCGTTTGAACATCATTCCCCATTTCGAGCTAAATCGTAGTTGAGCAACCAGGAAAAGAACACAGCGGCAAACCATGCCTTCGGCTGCAACCACCACAATCACCACCACCACCGCCAGCAACAACAATAGCAAGGATAAACGCGCCTCGGTCAGCTCGATTGGTGGGGGCAGCGGTGGCGGCGGAATTGTAGCTGCTTCTGCTAGCGATGGAGCCGTCATTAATGGCCAGCATGCCGGCAGCCGCGGCAATTTGGCCGCCGGAACCGCCCAGCCGGCAGCCGATGGCAGTCAGTCGGATTTGGCCAACAACAACAACGCGAGCAACGGAAGCACGAAGGCGCTAAAGTCGGCCGCTGCTGCCGCTACCCCTGCCGGCGTCGCCGTGACCGCGGAGCCGTACAATCCGCTGAAGCAGATGCTGGTCACCATTGAGCACAAAATCCGCAACCTGGAGAAGCGCAAGGTGAGTACGAGGGGACGTGAAGGTAGCACCTGCGCGGGGCAGAGGTAACAAAGGATCGGCAGCATGGCCCACCATTTTTATTTTCATTCTCTCGGTGTTGCTTTGTTTCGTTTTGCGCGCACCCCGCACACCTCCCGTTTCTCGTGCTTTCACGGGGCGACGCCATGTTTTCTACAGCGCACAGAGTTGCCAGATCGAGTGCAGCGGCCGGCATGCCGGAAAGAACAAATCCACTAAATTGTATGCGCCAGCAATTTTGTTGCGTTTAAAACATTTAAATCACTTAAAAGGGTTTCAATGCCATTAAAGCTGGTTGAGGAACTAGTCTTATTGAAAGTATTAGGCAAGAATTTGGCAAATTTAACAGCTGTGCGTGTAATACATCTGGCAACGCCAATGTCAGTGCGGGATGAAAATAATTTAGCAAATTTTGTTTTTATAGAATTTGGAAACGCTCTATTTGCCGCAATATTCTTTCTTTTGTAGCAATGTATTTTTGTGTCTTTTTCTTACTTGTCTTTTAATGCTTTTTTTAATACTTAAAATGGGGGAATCTTAATGTATGCTTATTTATTTTAATATTTGAATTATTACTTATTCATTTTTTTGTTCTGTATGAATAGACAAAGTTGGAATCATATCGCGCCATCCAGAGCAGCGGAAAGGAGCTGAGCGGCGACCAGGCCTCGGCAGTGGCCAAGTACGATGCAGTTCTGGCCAATCTGGAGTTTGCCCGCGAGTTGGCCAAGCAGATGCAGCAGCAGTCCAAGGAGGCCGAGAAGGAGCAGAAAAAGCAGGCTCGCAAGGTAAGCCAGTGATGGTGACCCACATCTAAGACATACAATCAATTTCTCGTGCTTTTGTTAAAGGACAACCAGGCAAAGACGCTGGCTGAGACGGCCAAGATCCGTGAGGTTCTGATTATTCAGAACGTGCTTAACTGCTTCAACGACGAACAAGTGCGCAACGATTTTCTGGCCGGCGAGAATGGAGCGAAAAAGCTGGAAAGCAGTGAATTGGAAGTTCTGGAGAAATTGTGAGTTTAAATTATAGTTCATATAGAGGCCATAGTTCACAGTTCCAGTTACTTAAAAGGCTCTGCTGCTACGCGCTTTTCTGACACGCCAAACTATATTTTGCACAGTTTTACTGGCATAACTAATATGTAGAATATATAACAACTTAATTATTAATACTAGAAATGTCTGGAAAAAGTATACAATGGTGTCTTAAAATTTCTGATGTGCGAATTTAAATAGCTAATGCAATAGTTATGCCAATATCTAACCGATTTAATGTGAAAACAAGTCAAAAACTTATAGGAATTACCAACAGCAGCATTTCTAATCTTATTTCATATTTTTTCAGCTGCCTGGAAACTCAAACTCGTCGCCCTGAAACCGCTGACGATGTCAGCTTCATTGCCACTGCCCAGAAGTCAGCCGAACTGTTTGCTTCGACCATTAATGCCAGACCCAAGACCTTCGGGGATATAACGTTCGAGAAGTTGCGCAGTCTGTTCCAGCAGATCCAGGACAGCGGCTACTTGGACAAGTACTATCAGGTCGAGAACGCGGTGGCCAATAGCACGGACAGTGGCACTGGAAGCGGCGAAGGCGATGGCGGCGTCGAGTTGCTGAACGATGGTTCTGGCGGCGATCTGGATACTGAGCTGCCATCGGAGCCATCGGCTCGCAATTCTCTAGAGGAAGGTCTGGACAAGTT
Organism: Drosophila greeni; assembly: GCA_018874515.1. NCBI lineage: Eukaryota > Metazoa > Arthropoda > Insecta > Diptera > Drosophilidae > Drosophila > Drosophila greeni. The sequence goes on along the minus strand of JAEIIM010064558.1, from coordinate 4,480 downwards.
GCATCTTGGAGGGCCACCGGAACTAGAGCAGCATCATCAACCACAGCATCAGCAGCAGCCAGAGCGTCCGGGAGGCCATCTTCTGTTGGAGCAGCAACAGCAGCATCAGCGTGCTCCTCTTCTTGAGCAACAGCAGACCCTGGTGGTGCAGCAGCAGCAGCAGCCGCAACAGCAACAGCTGCCTCAGGTGTACCAAGCTGCCCCTCCAGCTGGCGGAACCACCACCCCAGTGCATGTTCTGTATGCACCAGCACCGCCTCCACAGCAACAACAGCAGCCGCAGCCGCACCCTCACCAGCTGCTGAGCAGCCCCGTGAATCTCCAGGCTTTGCAGACGGGAGGTGCTGGAGCAGCTCCTCCACAGCCGCCCCAACAGCAGCAGCAGGCGCATCCGCCTCCGCCCCACTTTGCTCCAAGTGTGCGGACCGTGGAGCAGAACTACTTCAAACCGGCGCCGCAGCCACATCCACAGGCTCCAGGATTGCAGGCGCCAGCACCAACACCACAGCAGCAGCAGCAGCAATTCATGCAACAGCTGCGTCCCTTGGCGGAGGTATTGGGCGGCACAGGAAGCTTCCTTTTCCTGCAGGACAGTGAACTGGATAATCCTGAAGGCCTAGCACCCCCGCCGCCTCCCAACAATCAGGGATTGGTGTTTGATACCCAGCAGCCGAACCATGTCGACGAACCACCGCAAGCCATACAAACGCTGACCTTCACCAATCAGTCGTTTCCCTCGCAGCAGCAGCAGCAACAGCCGAAGCCCCAGCAGCAGGCTCCTCCACCACAGCAGCAGCAGCAGCAGCAACTCTTCTCCCCGGTTCTGATCCACGAGCAGCGCCAGCAACAGCAGCCGCCCCAAACCATGCTGATTATGCCCCGCTTACCGGCCCAGCAGCCCGCTCCTCAGGGAATTGGCATGCAGCCGGGCGATGTGACCTCGGTCTTTCCATATGACGGCCCAGTGGTTACCTACGACCAGCGCATCCAGCAGCAGCTGAAGCAACAGCAGCAGCAACAACAGATTCAGCAGCAGCAGCTGGATGAGCCATCGCCTGGAAATACCGCTCCCAATGCCGCTGGAACTGGCAGCGATGTGGTGTTGGAGAGCAATGAGTGGCGCAACAATGACACAAACACCGCTGCCACTGTTGCACTCACTAATGTCCTCAAGGGAGGTGAACCCACGCCACCGGCACCGCCCACCAAGTGGAGCTCCGAGATGAACGCCATGAGCAGCGCGGCATCGAACGGCAGCAGCAGCAACACCAGCCACAAGCAGGAGTGGGCCGCGCCCAGGGACAACAGTGCGGGCGGCGGTGGAAACGGAGGAGGAGGAGGTTATGCGGACAACGAGGGAGGAAACAACCATTGGAACTCGCAGGGCGATGGCCGTCGTAACTCTGGAAATTACCAGCGTCGCAGTGGTGGCGACCGGGATCGTGATCAGGGCGCGCGTGGCGACGATCGGCGCAACGGCGGCGTTGACAGAGGAAACTATCGTTCGCGTCAGTACGGTAACTCAAACCAGAACGGACGCAATTCCGGCGGCGGCGGCGGCGTCTACTTCCGGAACAATGATACCGGCAACGGAGGCGGTGGAGGCAACAACTACTACCAGAACGGAGGAGGCGGCGGCAATGGGCCCTACAACAAGGAGTCGCGCTACGAGTCCGGCGGAAGCTACCGGGGCCAGCGTGGCGTCAACCAGCAGCGGAATGGCAACGGTTCTTACGGCGGCGGCAGACCCATGGGCGACCGCGGTGGACGCGGAGGAGCGGGCAACCAGGGCGGCGGGTACATAAGCCGCCAGAACCAGCAGCGCATGCCCCTCGGACTGGAGAATAAAAACTGAGCCGAAAACAATACGTATTAACAGAAAAGAAAACAAAACAAAAAGAACATCATCAACTTCATTCGAGATCCATACACACACAAGCGCAACGGAAACCAATCATCAGCATACAAAAAACAAACAATGGCCACGTAGACGTACAATTATTGTTACGTTGAAAAGGGAAAGAAACTCTCAACCAGAATATGGGGTTCTAGAATAAAATAATACGAATCCCTTGGAAACGGAAAAGGGAACGCAAAAGCAAAGGAAGGAGCGTCAGAAAACCAATTTGCACGTATTTTTTAATACAACTTACAATTATATTTCCCTTAATTATGGTTTATTTAAATAATGTATTAATAATAAAACAAAATAGCTGTTAGAAACACACACACAAGGACTACAACAAAATATACATATACAGGAAGGCAGCGCTCGCTCTACGGGTTTCTAAAACTCCCAAAAAAAACAACCGAATGCAAGATCGAAAAAGATGAGCAAAAAGTACATAACTCCTCCTCGCCCGACTTCAATCTATATACTTATCCCTGTTCTTAGCTGCGTTGAAGCTGACCAGCGGTAATTACGAGATGTGTCGAGAGAAATGAGAAACATAAAAAGTATTTATACGTCTTAGCAATTAAATTAAACGATTCTGAAAACAAATACAAAATAATTACTATTACCTATATATATAAACGATGGATAAATATATATATATTTATATAGTTTGTGCTACACACTGTCATGCTCTATCCAATATATACTTCAACACCTTTTTGTTTTTTGCCAAACTTGTACACGAAACACAAACGAAAAAAAAGGAAAAACACAAAACAAAAACCACGTATGATGAAAAATAATAGATGTAATTAAAACACTATGTGGAATGATGAGAGTGCGAGTGCATTATAAATGAAATGAAAACTATGTATTTGCAAAATAGTACATACAACATTAAACAAAATGATAAAAGAGTCGAGCGTTTTAATTTTATTTCCAGCTGCAGAACCACCAGAGTTCATTTAGTCCCCCAGTGTTGTTGTTGTTGTTGTTGGAATAGACTTGTTGTAGGCCGTAGCCAACTTCAATCGCGGGGCTTTCAGTACAAAATTACCAATTCTTGGATTTCATGTACCAGGCGAACAGAAGCAGCAGCAGGTGGATTTATTATAGTGCAAACCAAGCGATGAAGTCGCCGGCTAGTATAAAAATTGTTTGAAATTGCATACTTTTGGGGGGCACATTAAAATGTAGCATGCTTTTGGGGTGCAAAGCTTGGCTTGCACTAAAATAAATCCACGTGCTGTTCGCCTGGTATATGAAATCCGAAATTAATGAATTTGTTTAGAAAATGGATCTTCGTCGCAACCAGTGATGCTCATCTAGCTATAATGCAATATTGGCCGGCTGCCACCAGTGATGCTTATCTAGCTATAATGCAATATTGGCCGGCAGCCACCAGTGATGCTCATCTAGCTATAATGCAATATTGGCCGGCTGCCAACAGTGATGCTCATCTAGCTATATTGCAATATTGGGCAGCTGCCACCAGTGGTAATCATCTAGCTACTTTGCATTATTGGGAAAAAATAGTATTGCACGCATCCATACATAAAATACATACAAAAATGCAATTACAAACTGCATGCCATGGTTATTGTATCTTAATTAATAATATTTTGTATTTAATTTCCATATCGACTACTCCTCTTTTTCTGGTTCCTTTTGACTTCCTTCCACAGCACCGGCGTCGCAAAGGAACCAAAGACCGGACAATATAAGTGCTATACCAAGGCCGGATACCGCCGTTAACGGCTCCCTATACACAAGTGCACCTAAAACAAACTATTATTAAAGTGTGATTAATAAGAACCGTGAGCAGCAGAGGAGCACCCACCGATAAGACATAATTGGAGGCGGCGGTTAGGACAACGCAAGTCAGTGTTTGTTCAGTCATTTGCAGGGCTTTCAGGAAACAACGCAAATTGCTAACATTGCAAAGCAGCATTAAAGCCAACGGTACGGCACGTATCAATATAAGTTCTGAAAATAAGTAAATTTAATCATTTTTATTTGGCTAACAAAACGAACTTACCCAAGTACGAGGATTCGGAAGCATTTAGCAACTTCTGGGCGCTAAGGTGGCTTGGTAACTTTCCAAAGAAGCTGCCACCGGCAGCAAAAGCTCCTGCTACCAAACTATAGCGATATTTGGCCAACGATTCCATTAAAAATTAAAACAAAATAAATGTAAACAATGTGAGTTTGACAGTGTGACCACAGATCGGCAGATAGAAATTAACTAAAACTGTCTTTCAGTTAGAAAATACCAAAATATACTATTAACAGAAACCGGGAAACCGTATTTCTTTTGAATTCGAAATGACATCTTAGACAAAATTCTTGCCGACAAGTTTATAATCCCATCTTTTAAATAAAACACTCTTATTTCGTGTAGGAATTTTTCTTGTTTCATTCGTTTATTTTTACAAAACGTTCAGCTAATGCCTTGACATTTATTAAATCGAAAAAAGTCTCATTTGCTAATTGCGCGTTGTGTTTTTGTTTTCTTTTTTAATCATTTGGAATTGTGTTGTATATATACAGACATAGTTGCTACATAAATAATACAAATTTCTT